>CM040929.1:27577464-27659964 GCA_023029165.1 Gobiocypris rarus | reverse complement strand
ATGGACATTCTGCTAAATATCTTCTATGTTGTTCTTCTGAGGAAAAAAAAAAGTAATAACATTTTAAATTACAGAAGCAGGGTTAAATAAAAATATAAATGTTAGGTTTGGGATACATTTGGTTGAAAAAGATATCAATGAGGGGAAAATGTTATAATTTGATGCTTTGAGTGAAAAAAAGATATCAATGACAGATTGACAGCTCCAGTCCCCGTTCACTTTAATTGTATTGAAAAGAGATGTGTGAATATTCTGGTAAATATGTTCTATGGGGGGAAACAAAACTATGCCTTTAAACAACTCAAAAACAGTGAAAAGGGGGTAACAATGAGGAGAAAAATCCATTTTGGAGGTTGACAGCTCCAGTCCCCATCCACTTCAATTGTGTTGAAAAAGATACATGGACATTCTGCTAAATATCTTCTATTTTGTTCAAAAAATAAAATTTTTATAAAATTTTAAATGACAGGAGGTTTACTGAAGGAATAAATAATAATAAAAGAAATGGATACATTTGAAAAAGGGTATCAATGAGGGGGGGGTGTAATGTGAGGTTTTGAGTGTAAAAAAGATATCAATGATGAAAAAATGCCATTTTGGAGCTTGACAGCTCCAGTCCCCATCCACTTTAACTGTGTCGAAAAGAGAAATACGGTATGAACATTCTTGTAAATATGTTCTATTTTGTTCTACGGAGAAAAACTATGCCTTTGAACAACAACAAAAAAAAAACATGAACCAAAAGCATCAGTCAAACGTGTGTAATGTGATGTATTTTGAGTTAAAAAGGGGTATCAATGAGGAAAAAAGGCCATTTTGGACCTTGACAGCTCTAGTCCTCATCCTCTTTTACTGTATAGAAAAGAGCATTACATATTCTGTTCCACAGACACAAAAAAGTCAATATGACGTTGAAGCGACAGAACGTTGAGTAAATTATTTAATACAAATATGAATTAATTAATTACTTGCATTTTAGGTGGGAACTTTGCCTTTAATTTTTTCTTTCTTCAAATAAAGAAACATCCTCAGTGCTGAAAAAGTAGAGAGAGTTTCTAAAATACGAGCAAAACAAATCACTCCACAAGAATAGGCCTGAAGCAAGACATCAACTGTAATCTACGAACACGCTCTATTATCAGAAACATTTTCCCGCGGTACAGAAACAGCCATATGAACTGTTCTACCACATACTGGTCCAATTTCAAGCATTTTCACTGTAATGCAGGTTCAGCTATCCGTATCTAAGTCTGTAATGATTTGGACCTGTACTCGCTGAACAAATGCACAAGTCTCTAGTGGAATCAGAAGTTTATAAAGAAACACAAACATTAGATCCAAACAAAGTGAAGGACTTTCAGGCAGGGACTCTTTATGAACTAGTTCCAACTACTGTCTCTGGCACTTCTCCCAGAGGGACGGCTAACTTCACCCAAGTGACTCCACTTCCCTGGAGGCTTGGAGTATTGACATTTTGTAACAGTGTGTGTGTGTGTGTGTGTGTGTGTGTGTGTGTGTGTGTGTGTGTGTGTGTGTGTGTGTGTGTGTGTGTGTGTGTGTGTGTGTGTGTGTGTGTGTGTGTGTGTGTGATACTTTCAGAGTTTTAGCACTGCACTGCAGACACAAAGGTAAACTAAAACCTTGCTGTCTGTGAACGGTTCATATCTGTTCCTGAGAGCCACAAACACATTCAGGCCAGATTTATTTCAAGTAAAACTTCTAGTTCTATGTCTCATATAGCAAAAAATCAATCAATTGTATTTAATTAGGTTACACTGTATTTTAATATTATGTTGTTACAGTGTAATATTAATCAACTATGTACTTACTATAGGTTAAGATGTGGGTTAAGGTTAGTTTATTGTGCATATTTTACTGTTGACTGTGTTATTTTCACATGTCTATGGAAGTTTGTAATTGTGACTTTTTATCTTTTTAATAGTCAGAATTGCATGAAAAATATCAGAATTGTGAGATATAAACTTGTAATTATGAGAATAAACACAATTATGACATATAAACACATAATTACAATAATGAAGTCATAATTGTGAGATATAAACTTGTAGTTATGAGAATAAATTCAGAATTGTGAGATATAAAGTTGTAATTATGAGAATAAGCTCAGAATTATGAAATAAAATTGAAGTTATGAGAGTAAGCTCAGAATTGTGAGATAAACTTGTAGTTATGAGAATAAACTCAGAATTGTGAGAATATGCTCGTAATTATGAGAATACAAGTTTATATCATAATTCTGAGCTTATTCTCATAACTACAAGTTTATCTCATGATTCTGATCTTATTCTCATGACTACAAGTTCATATCTCACAATTATGAGCTTATTTTCATAACTACAAGTTTATATCATAATTCTGAGTTTAGTTATGAGAATAAACTCAGAATTGTGAGATATGAACTTGTAGTTATGAGAATAAGATCAGAATTATGAGATAAACTTGTAGCTATGAGAATATGCTCGTAATTATGAGAATAAACTCAGAATTATGAGATATAAACTTGTAGTTATGAAAATAAGCTCATACTTGTGAGATATAAACTTGTATTTATGAGAATATATCTCAAATTCTGAGTTTAAACTTGTAGTTATGAGAACATGATCAGAATTATGAGATAAACTTGTAGTTATGAGAATAAGCTCAGAATTATGAGATAAACTTATTAGTTATGAGAATAAACTCATAATTGTGAGATATAAACTTGTTGTTATGAGAATATGCTCGTAATTATGAGAATAAACTCAGAATTATGAGATAAACTTGTAGTTATGAGAATAAGCTGATAATTGTGAAATATAAACTTGTAGTTATGAGGATATACTCGTAATTATGAGAATATGCTCGTAATTATGAGAATAAACTCAGAATTATGAGATAAACTTATAGTTATGAGAATATGCTCGTAATTATGAGAATATGCTTGTAATTATGAGAATGAACTCAGAATTATGAGATATAAACTTGTAGTTATGAAAATAAGATAATAATTGTGAGATATAAACTTGTAGTTATGAGAATAAAGTCAGAATTTGAGATATAAACTTGTAGTTATGAGAATAAGATCAGAATTATGAGATAAACTTGTATTTATGTAAATAAACTCATAATTGTGATAAACTTGTAGTTATGAGAATAAACTCAGAATTGTGAGATATAAACTTGTAGTTATGATAATATGCTCTTAATTATGACATATAAACTAAGAATTATGAGATTAAGCTCATAATTGTGAGATATAAACTTGTAGTTATGAGAATATGCTCGTAATTATGAGAATAAACTCAGAATTATGAGATATAAACTTGTAGTTATGAGAATAAGATCAGAATTATGAGATATAAACTTGTAGTTATGAGAATAAGATCAGAATTATGAGATAAACTTGTAGTTATGAGAATAAACTTAGAATTATGATAAACTTGTAGTTATGATAATAAACTCAAAATTATGATAAACTTGTAGTTATGATAATTAACTCAGAATTGGGAGACAAACTTGTAGTTTTGAGAATAATATCAGAATTATGAGATAAACTTGTCGTTATGAGAATAAGCTCATAATTGTGAGATATCAACTTGTAGTTAAGAGAAAAAACTCAGAATTGTGAGATATAAACTTGTAGTTATGAGAATAAGCTCATAGTTGTGAGATATAAACTTGTAGTTATGAGAATAAACTCATAATGGGGAGATATAAACTTGTAGGTATGAGAATAAGCTCATAATTGTGAGATATAAACTTGTAATTATGAAAATAAACTCAGAATTGTGAGATATAAACTTGTAGTTATGAGAATATGCTTGTAATTATGAGAATAAACTCAGAATTGAAATATAAACTTGTAGTTATGAGAATAAGATCAGAATTATGAGATATAAACTTGTAGTTATGAGAATAAGATTATAATTATGAGATATAAACTTGTAGTTATGAGAATAAACCCATAATTGTGAGATATAAACTCATAATTCTGAGAATTAAGTCAGAATTGTGAGATATAATCTCGTAATTCTGAGGGGGAAAAAAGTAAAAATGGCAAGATATAAATTGATCATTACGGATTAAAAAATCTTAATTGTGAGATAAAAAGTCATAATTATCTTTTTTCTTTTTTCCTTTTTCTTTTTTTTATTCCGAGGTGGAAACAAACTTCCATACATGTTTTTCAAAACCTTCCAAAACATATTTGTTTTGGGTCAGAAAATTAAGCCTTTTTTGTGACTAAAATATGAATTTTCTCAAAATTGCATTCCGTTATTAATCATTTCAGGTGCCAAATATGTAAATAATGTTTTGGTTAAACTTTTTTGGGGCAATTATAAGTGTGGATTCTGGAATGTTTTTAAAATGCACTGCATCAGCAGTAACAACAGCAACAAAAATGCAATGTTATAAAAAAACGTTTTGTGGTTACTAAGTGGCTACTCATAAAAACCTCTCTAACTGGCTGGTGAATAAGTGGGTTGCCATGGATACCCCTGTGTCATGTGGTTTAATGGCACTGGTGTTTGTGGTCAAAGGTCAGATGTCAGAAGGTTAGGAACAGGACTCAAAAGTAAATCTATGAAGGATCTGGGGTCAGTGTTTGACAGTCCAATAAAGCCTTCAGTGTTACAGATAACATGGAAAAATTGGAGTTTAATTAGTCATTAGCTCAAACATAAAGCTCATCAATCAATAGCACACACACATAATATATCATAATACTTATATTTTCATGGTAACAGCTTCAAGAAATACACCGATCAGGCATAACATTGTGAATAATATTGTGTTGGTCCCCCTTTTGCTGCCAAAAGGCTCGATTGGATTGAGATCTGGGGAATTTGAAGGCCAAGTCAACACCTCAAACTCATTGTTGTGCTCCTCAATCCATTCCTGAATCATCTTTGCTTCGTGGCAGGAGGCATTATCCTGCTGAAAGAGCCACAGCCACCAGGGAATACAGTTTCCATGAAAGGGTGTACATGGTCTGCAACAATGTAAGCATGAAGTAGGCGGTATGTGTCAAAGTAACATCCACATGGATGGCAGGACCCAAGGTTTCCCAGCAGAACATTGCCCAAAGCATCACACTGCCTCCGCCGGCTTGCCTTCTTCCCATAGTGCATCCTGGTGCCATGTGTTCCCCAGGTAATCACGTGATGTAAAAGAAAACATGATTCATCAGACCAGGCCACCTTCTTCCATTGCTCCGTGGTCCAGTTCTGATGCTCATGTGCCACTGCTGGCGCTTTCTGTGGTGGACAGGGGTCAGCATGGGTACCCTGACTGGTCTGCGGCTATTTAGCCCCATACACAACAAACTGCGATGCACTGTGTATTCTGACACCTTTCTATCAGAACCAGCATTAACTTCTTGAGCAATCTGAGCTACAGTAGCTCGTCTGTTTGATCGGCCAGCTTTCGCTCCTCACGTGCATCAATGAGCCATGGCCACCCATGACCCTGTCGCCGGTTCACCGCTGTTCCTTCCTTGGACCACTTTTGATAGATACTGACCACTGCAGACCGGGAACACCCCACAAGAGCTGCAGTTTTGGAGATTCTCTGACCCAGTCGTCTATCCATCACAATTTGGCCCTTGTCAAACTCGCTCAAATCCTTACGCTTGCCCATTTTTCCTGCTTCTAACACATCAACTTTGAGGACAAAATGTTCATTTGCTGCCTAATATATCCCACCCACTAACAGGTCCTGTGAGATAAAGATAATCAGTGTTATTCACTTCAGCTGGTCATAATGTTGTGCCTGATCGGTGTATAATGAATATTAAGTAAAATAGACATTTGGCTAGAAATACAAAATAGTAAACCGTTTTATTCTAAAATATTTCAAATGTAATTTCCACAGCAAAATGAATTTATTGAGGGAGGTTTGGTAGCCATGAACACTTTCTTAACAGAAATAGAATGTTCTTCATAGATCTTAAGAATGTTCCTCTAAAAAAGTAACATTTAGGAAATGTTCTTTGTCATTTAAACAACAACAACATTTTATGGTTAAAAAACGAAACGTCACTATTAGTAGATTAAACAAATTAGCAAGTTTAGCAAATTAAACTAGTGCGAGTGTGAAAGTATGTTTATTTTCTAAAAGTCCACGGGACCAAATGTGCCCATAGTTAAAGAAACATCCAAATATAAGAGCTTCACAGAAAGTGTTATCAAATTGTTCTGTAATGTTTTTGTATGGCCTAAGTCTACTTTTATTAATGAACACAGATGTTATCATTCTTATACATAATAATGAATAACAACAACAATGAAAATTTATCTTTCGTTAAAATGAGCTAATTGAGTTTCACTGCCTATGGTGAAAAAAGGAGCCAAATACAAAGGCAAAGGAAAACGCACAACAGTTGATGTTTACAGCCACGCTGAACTTTCATTTGAGTTTAGTAACTTCACGTCCTTGTCTTTTGTTTTGGCTAAAGTAATTATTGTGGTTCTTCAAGGGTACCATAGCTTTAGTCTTTACTTTTATTTTCCCAGAGAGATTTCTTTTCTCCCTATTGTTTCTAGTGAATCTGTAAGTGTGCACCATCTCAAACTGTGGCAAAAAATAAACATTTTAATCAAGCATTTGGAAGTTATTTGTTAGCATTCCTCATCTCAATGGCAGTTGTGAGTGGACACACTCTCATGGCAATTCATAACTTAGTTTTGACGGATTGGTGGCAAATTCATGTGAATTTGTACAATCTCAGGGGCCGTATACACGACACCATTTTCAACTAAAAACACGATTTGGACGTTCATTTATATGACAACACCGTTTCGGGTGTCTGAAAACGTACAAGTTTTTTAAAAACGATAGCGTTATCGTCTCCCAGTAAACAACAAAAACATGAATTTGTGAAATGGTGACGTCATGCACATGTGTATTACATGCTCAGTCTATCTGCGTGTAGGGTTTATTTACAACGTGGCATCGCCACCTACAGGCCTGGCATGAATAATACCGCGTTTTAGTCTTTTCCACAGATCCATTTGAACAGGGATCGTTTTAGCCTGTATGCGAAAAACACAAAGGATTTTAGTACATAGTCATGTAAACATAACCTCATTTGTATGTTTTCATACGGTTTAGGTTTTGGTGTAAACCTTCATGCTCACTTTTTCTTTCATGTTCAAACTAATCAAATTGTACAAATTCAAATTCGCCAAACATTTAAGTTTTCTCTGGAGATCGGGTTGATATGGGCGCGTTACATTAAAGGCAGTTGTTGGAATAAAGAATGTAATTAGTTTTGAATGACATGAGGGTAAATAAATAATTAGTAGTTTTGTGGTAAAATAATGCTTACAGGGTCAACTATACAGAAAATACATGCAAGTTGTTAAGTGTTTATTTTCAATATAAATATTAAACGATTAGCTCACTTTTCAATAAACTTTAGTTGATGGAAAGAAAGAAAGACATAAACATCTTGGATGAGTAAATTATCAGCAAAAGTATGTAAAAGTGAGCAAATCCTTTAATTATTTAAAGAAAAATGTCATAATAAAACACGTTCCTGCATGTTGACATTTTGAGGCTACTTAAAGGCGCAGTGTGTAGTATTTATGAGGATCTATTGACAGAAATGCAATATAATACACATAACTATGTTTTCAGTGGTGTATAAAGACCTTACATAATGAACCGTTCTGTTTTTATTACCTTAGAATGAGCCATTTCTATCTACATAAACCGTGGGTCCCCTTACAGTGAAGTCGCCATTTTGCACCGCCATGTTTCTACGGTAGCCCTAAACGGACAAACTGCTCTACAGAGCGCTAGTCACTCTCTGCTGTCTCAGATGACGACATCTTTGTCCTGTGTCAGCCACCGTAGCTTCTCTATGTGCTTCGGAAGGGAGGGGTGAGTGGTGGACGGTTGCAATTCACAACCTCACTGTGAGATGGCGCAAAAATTTACACACTGAATTTTTTAAAGGAACTGTATGTAAGAAATGTATTTCAATTAATCATAAAATGGCCTTGATATGTCACTAGAGATTAAGAAATCATGTTAATTTCAAATTCTTATATCACTGACAACAGTAGTCTGGCCAGGATATTGTCATTTTAAAAGTTAAGTTGCAGCCCTCAACTAATTTCGATGTTGACATGTTGTGTTTTGGCCTGAAGCGCCACCCTCCACCTGTCTACCAATCACGAAGTCAGTAGTGTTTCGGCATCCGGGTTGCCAGCTCTGCTCTAGTTATACCACAGCTGCAGCTACAAACTTTTTTGGCTAAAAAATGTCTAACTTTACGAAACCTCTCATGAAGCATATACATAATTAACAGAAAAAAAGAAAATTTACAGTGTAGGACTCGTCACTTGCCATTGGAAGCTCCTTGTAGCAGCCTACGGTCCTGCAGCCTATCTGGCAACCTGGAGTCAGGGGGGAGAGGATACACCGCTCTACAGTAATTTAAAAGTGGTTGCAGTACCAGTTTTGGCCACAATCCTAAATACAGTCCCTTTAAAGTAAACCTGCCAACATGGTTGTTTCCAAAACATATATGTTTTGTTGTTTCAAATATTAACCCCTTAAAGGGATAGTTCACCCAAAAATGAAAATTCTGTCATCATTTACTCTCCCTCAAGTTGTTCCAAACCTGTATGCGTTTCTCTGTTCTGTTAAACACAAAAGAAGATATTCTGAAGAATGTTTGTAACAAAGCAGATAGAGCAACCATTGACTACCATAGTATTTTTCTCCTACTATGGTAGTCAATTGTTGCTCTATCTGCTTTGTTACAAACATTCTTCAAAATATTTTCTTTTGTATCCCTTTGTCTTTGTATTAACTATCCCTTTAACTGTCACCCCCCGTTTTAAGAATAGACGTGAAAATGCACTATACAAACTGAAATAGTTGTAATTCAAGAATGGAATATAGACCTACGTTTGTTTTAAAGAAGACACTTCAAAATGAAAGTAGGAAAAGTTATGGAAGTTTAAATTTACTTAGTTATTTTATTGAAAATTTATATTTGACAAAATTATGTTTACTCTAAAATTACTATAAAATCAAAGCCATATATCTAACCAAGGTGTGTTCCAAATTTGAAGTTGATATCCCAAAATTTAAGTTCAAATGAGAATTTGTTTAGGCGTAATACCAAAAATAGCCACCGGGTGACACACATTCCATAGATTTATTTTTGGATTTTTTCGACGTTCTCCTGTAACAAATTGATACATTTCTATCACAAAACAGACACCAAATATGGAAACTTTCTAAAAATATGTGTTTTGTCAAGATTAGAAAAGGTTGTGATTATAAAGTAGTTAAAATAAATTTAGTAATATGAAACCTGACACTGCTTACTAGGGGAAGAGCCCACTAGAAGAATTTAAGTACCATTTCCATGGTAACGCAATGTCCAATTTTAATATAATTTTGAGTTGTAAGCTTTCGAATGACACCTAATTTATGATGATGAATATGTCATATGAAAAAAGGCGATAAATAAAAAGAGCGCCTAGCGGGAGTTTTAGACTAAAAGTTATTGGTAGTTTTTCTCAAAACTGCTTGTAGTACAAATACACACTACATGCCTTGTTTTGGATAATTATTTTGTGGATTCTTGAGAGTTGTTTATTCCCATGACCCAGCATTTTCAACATCTGGCCAAACTATTTCAGAAGTGTGGAGTTTTTGGGAAACCCGTTTGGTAACAACCCTTATTTTTGCAATACCATTGCGACTAGGAGCATGAAGCCAACACACTTGTTTATCTATGTTTCCAGACAGGTATTTGTCTTGTTCATTAGTTTGTACAACAGATTCGGTGCAATGTAGACAATAATAAACCTCTCCTGGAGTAAACAAACCTGCTGTAACAGTAGCGAAATTCACCCACTTACAAAAATAAACCAACACCCCTGAGCTGCATGTATTACCAGAGGAGAGTCAACCCCGCAAGCTCCGTCATGCCCTGAAACATTCCCTCAGCCAAACGCACACGTTAAGATCAGAGGCTCGCTCATGTGGGCCAGTGAGCATCAGGTCTCAGCCTGGAGTCTGAAGTCCCACATGACTTTCCGCAGCATTCCGCCGACATTCCTCATGGCCCACCGCAAGCGCAATAACAGGATCTGTATGCCCTGAACTCTGCCGTGTCCAATTGATGTGACAACCTCCCTATCTCTTTAGACACCGAATTCACATCCAGCTAAACAATTACGCTCTGCTTCTCTGCGAGCGCGCGCTCGGTTCAAATAAATACGACTTGGACCCTTCTCTTTGAACAGTATCTTCTCTTTCCTTTTTGTTTGCTCACGATTTCCTTCCTGCTCTAATTTTCAGGACAGAGAAATGAATAAAATTAGCATATAGCACCCAAGGGACATATGAGAAGGTAAATAAACAGCCGAAAAGTCATCATCTGAATATCAAAACAGCCAATTTGCATGGCTGGTGATCATTAACTAAATGTAGATCTACTTATTTTGCCAAATGTTAACAAGAAGGGAGAGAAAAAGGAAGGATGGGGCTGCTGGAGAAATGGAAAACAACTTCATTGTGGATGAGTAATCAATGGGCCTGTTTGTACCAAGTACAAAAGGGTTGAAAGTTCAGTTCATTAACTCACCGTCACACAGTTCCAAACCCATTTGGCTTTCTGTGGAGCACAAAAGAAGATATTTAGAAGAATGTTCAAGCTTTTTAGTTTTTTTTCAACGACCAAGCTTCAACAAGCACCTTAAAAGTGGTCCAATCCAATACATTAGCTTTGTGTGATGAACATGCTGAAAATGTGTTATTCGCTAATAACCACAAATGGTTATTATTACACACACACACACACACACACACACACAATGTCAAAATGATACCTGTTCACACGGATCCGCAGAAACTACTAAAATACTGTGTTATTCATACTAAGGCTAGTAGATGGCGATGTCACTTTGTAAAGAAACACTACCTGCCTATGGATTGAACACTTGCGGATGACGTCACCATTCCTGTTTTTGTAGTTTACATGGAAACTATAACTGTATCATTTTCAAAAACGTGCACTATGAAACCCGGTTCCAAAATTGTGCGTTTTCAGGCCCCCTAAATGCCAGTGTTGTGTAAATGAACAGCCAAAATACATAAAAAGTTTTCCGTTATTAGTTGAAAACGGTGTCGTGTAAACGGCCCCTAAATGTGACCACACTTTTTCTGTGGTCAAGTGCTCTCGCTGTATACAAGAAGAAAACAAAAGTCTTTCTACTTTAAGAATTCTACATGTAATTATTTGTGAAATTAACCAGCACAATTGTCTAATTGAAAAAAGTATTTTTTTTCCAGTGTAAATGTTGGTTTTGCGTCTTGACTGTAATGTTAGTGTTACGGACCTGCGGCGCTCTTTTAATGTTGCTTACCGTGGTAAAGCATACTCAGAGCTCACCTTTACTTACCCTCTCTTTGCACTCTCTTTTCTCTCACTGAAAAGAAAAATGCCAACGTGTCCAGCGTTTCTTGGCTTGACCTTCCAAACAGGCGCTATGTGAATGGAATCCTAAACTTGCCCGAACACCACGGAAACACACAGAAGGGGGGCGTTAGGACAAAGAGAGCGTTGTTTCATCAGCCCCCCCTGCCCCAGAGACTGATTGCCCTCCCCTCTTTAGCAGGACCGCACAAATATTTGTCAACCAGACACTGAAAAAAAAAAAAACACTTAACAAGAGGGCAGACAACTCCAAAGCTTCACTAAGCAGCTTGGGGTGGTGTTGTTTTTGTGCGTTTGTAGTTGTGTAGGTATGCAGGAGTTTTGACTGCAGACGTTAGCTGAGGAATGCTCTTAAACACAAGACAGCCAATAAATCAGAACTATTGCGCATTCCTAAACCTGCAGATAAAGGGATCTCCATAATTTAGATTATCACGGTAACTAGGATGTGTATACATCCTCGTTTTTGATCATGAATATTAAGTTTCGATTTAGATTATGAAGTTAGCATGGGAGTAAGGTTTATATAATTAGATGGATGGATGAATGAATGGATGGATGGATGGATGGATGGATGGATGGATGGATGGATGGATGGATGGATGGATGGATGGATGGATGGATGGATGGATGGATGGATGGATGGATGGATGGATGGATGGATGGATGGATGGATGGATGGATGAATGGGTGGAAGATTAGATAGATAGATAGATAGATAGATAGATAGATAGATAGATAGATAGATAGATAGATAGATAGATGATAGATAGATAGATAGATAGATAGATAGATAGATAGATAGATAGATAGATAGATAGATAGATAGATAGATAGATAGATAGATAGATAGATATTTAGATAGATAGATGATAGATAGATAGATAGATAGATAGATAGATAGATAGATAGATAGATAGATAGATAGATAGATGATAGATAGATAGATAGATAGATAGATAGATAGATAGATAGATAGATAGATAGATAGATAGATAGATAGATAGAGACGGACGGACGGACGGACTGACAGATGGACATAATGATAGGATGGATGGATGAATGGATGGATGGATGGATGGATGGATGGATGGATGGATGAATGGATGGATGGATGGGTGGAAATATATAACAGATAGATGAACAGACAAATAATTGATAGGATGGATGGATGATACATGGATGGATGGGTGGAAAGAGATAATAGATAGATAGATAGATAGATAGATAGATAGATAGATAGATAGATAGATAGATAGATAGATAGATAGATAGATAGATAGATAGATAGATAGATAGATAGATAGATAGATAGATAGATAGATAGATAGATAGATAGATAGATAGATAGATAGATAGATAGATAGATAGATAGATAGATAGATAGATAGAAACAGACAGATGGATGGACAGACGGAAAGAACAATAATTGATAGGATGGATGGAAGGATGGATAATATATGGATGGATGGTGGAAAGAGATAATAGATAGGGACATGATAGATAGATAGATAGATAGATAGATAGATAGATAGATAGATAGATAGATAGATAGATAGATAGATAGATAGATAGATAGATAGATAGATAGATAGATAGATAGATAGATAGATAGATAGATAGATGGACGGACATAATTGATAGGATGGAAGAATGGATGGATGGATATAAATAGATAGATTGATGATGGATGGATGGACAGACGGATGGACAGACAGACAAATAATGGTATTTTCGACATCTCATTGGAAACATGCTACTCAAAGAAATACATATTGTGTTTGTTTCCCAATTGTTGAAGCATACGGCCATACGGCCCTGAGGATATTTCTGAGCATAATTACATACCGATAGCCAGAGGCTTCAGAGGCGTGTAGTTATCTGAGTAAAATATTCAAAACACCATAGCCAGCAGGTCTCAAGAGAGACACTTTATAACAACCGCAGTTCATATGCAGATCAATAAGAGAGAGAGAGTTTACATTAGCACACCTGCTTAACTTTGAGTTCACACGCACTTGCTGGAATCAAACCTCAGTGAGATCAGACAGAACTCACTGCAGAGAACCTCCGCTTTAAAAGAGCTCCTGCCATGTGACTGAAGTCTGTTAAAGGCTAAGAGAATGTTTGATACGAGTCAACACCAGCACACTCCTTTATTCCTCATAACTCCTCAACATACCCTGCAGAAAATAATTAAATTATCTCGATTGTGTGCTCTGGCATTAAAGGTGCTGTATGTAATTTTTTGACTGCACTAGAGCACAAAAATACCGTAATGCTAAGTTCACACGCTCGTGCTACAGTGCTACAGCCAGTTACTTTGAAATGTGCGTTCTGTGTCGGAATGTCTGTTTTTGTTTTGGTCTGTGTGATCCTGCCCTCTGTCAATTTACCCAATAGTATTTTGACGTTGGCGGAAAACACAGCGTACTGTTGCCACAGAGGTAGCAAACGAACTAGGGCAGACACCGCATATTCTACCTGACCTGAAATGTCTCAGCATCCATCTAAAAATATCTATGTCCAGAGGCTTATTAAAACGCGTATAAATCATCTCATCAACTTAAATTGTCCATTGTGCTCGTTCCTGTTGCGTGTCCTCAGTCTGGCAAACCATGTGAGAGTCCAGTCTGAGGAGGAGGGGCGGGACAACTCTCAACAACTCAAACAACTCTCTCCAATATTTTGAATTGGGACTGCAGTACCCATTTCAACCACTAGCTTATCACATGCTTGGCGCTATTTTTATCGCATTTTTTTCATATCACATACTTTAGTAACCATCATAAATTAGGTATCATTGGAAAGCTTACGAACTCAAAATTCATCATGTGAAAACCATTTATGAAATTGGATGTGTCCTTACCATAGAAACGGCTCTCTTAAAGGTAAACTATGTAGGATTTTTGCAGTCAAATATCCAAAAAACACCAGGCCAGTGTTATATATTTTGTTCTGTTGAGGTCTTACAATATCACAAATGTTTCCAACTAATTGTAAATTGTGAGAAAATCGCAATTTTTACCAATGAACCGGGACGTGTGAGCATGGTGTGTGAGGGAGTCGCCTGTCAATTGCGTCATATTTGCGTTACCCTCGTTTTATTTTGCAGAAAAGTTTTACTCTCCCTGGAGTGTGAACAAGTGTCACAGCAGCCGCCGAGCGAACGCACAGAGTAACGTCGTAACATCATTTTAAACACACTTAAATGTGTCTAATATAATAAACAGAGCTGCATTACCTCATACTCATGACCGGAAAAGTGGAGATTGCGCCGGCGACTGTTATTTTGTGTAACAATCGCTCCGACGGCCTTGCTCAGCTCCACAGCACTCGCCCCTGCTCTGCTTCATACTACAGTAACGTCAATAATCGCATCCATGAACATGATTTCTGCCTGAGTCCTATCCCGATTCTTTTCCACCGGCTGTGAGGTGAAGACCACATGTCCCAAGATTCTGCGCTCAAACTTGGCTTTATCAAACTATGCCTTTGTTTTGAACAGGCGCCCTCTAGCGGACGGAAAAGTTGTATAGTGCACCTTTAATTATTTTAGTGGGCTGTGTCAGATTTCACATTACAAAATTATTTGAACAACTTTATAATCAAAACCTCTTCTAATCTTGACAAAACACATATCGTCAGAAAGGTCTGAGTCTCAAGGTTCCTTATGGTGACTGTTTTGTGATAGAAGTGATATTTGGACAGAATTGTATTAATTTGTTACTGGAGAACGCATAAAAAAATGCAATGGAATATGTGTGTCACCCGGTGGCTATTTTTGGTATTACGCCTAAACAAAATCTCATGGGAACTTCAATTTGTGTGATATCAACTTCAAATTTGGAACACAACTTGGTTAGATATGACTTTGATGTTACAGTATTTTTAGAATAAAAATGATCCAAATCATTCTTGAATTACAACCAGTTCAGTTTGGAAAGGGGATTTTCACATCTATTCTCAAAAAGGAGAGTGGCAGTTAAAGGGTTAAGAAAAAGCTTGCCTTTTCATTTCAGTTTTATAATTAAATATTATTATATTATATTATAAATAATATTATATTTTAATATTGGCTAGCCATGAAAAATATATATATTTTTTCTTCTCAGAATTATATGATATAAACTCGCAATTGTTATAAAGTGTGATTTGCAAGATATAAACTAGCAATTCTGAATTTTTCTCAGATGCAAAATGCTCACAATTCTGACTTTTCGGTAAAACTTCAGTTTGGGGAACACATATTCAGTATTATCATATTCAGTTCAGTATCATATTGACTACGACTTTTGCCTCAATAAACTCCTAATTCATTTGTGGTTATCTGGTTTTTAATATTCAAACATTAGCGCAAAAACTTTATTTTTACATTGTTCATGAAATGTTTTAATTGGACATTAGCACGTTAAATGTTACTCCTCATTCCAGAATGTTCAGAGAACATTCTAAAGTAACATTCTCATAATGTTTGAAGAATTATAAAATGGAATGTTTCCTTATTTGCATAACCAAGAATAAATATTTTTTTTAAAAGTGGACGTTTTTAAATGTTCAGATAACATAATGGGAGTGTTAGAAACATATTTCAGTTAGTTGGGAAACCCGCAATTGCAAGATCTCTTAGATAGAAAGTCACGATTTATTTTAAATGATTTGTATTTATTTATTTTATTCCATGGCGGAAACAAGTTTCCATACTACCTGCCTCGTCTGCTGGAGTGTGAGTTCCTGGAAGAGAGACATTCATCAGCAGTACAGGGGGTCGCTTTTTGATGGAGTGGCCCTGCCACGCTTCCATGCAGATCACTCCAGCTCCAGGCAAAACAGCAGTTGCGTGTCAGTACGGGAGCCATGCGTCATCCTTATTGATGGGCCTCCCTCTGCTGGTCCGCGCCGCTCTGGTCATGCAGTAGGATCGGCGTTTGCTCCACTGGCACGCGCTGTGCCGCTGAACAGTAGAAGCGAAAGCAAACAAACACGTACTGTATTTACCCCGCGTTCGGGTGATGTATTGCGCACCGTGGAGAATGAGGGGAACATTGAGCACGAGTCACTGAAAGTAAATAAATCCACACAGAGCTTGAATGGTGAAGCTACACAAGAGTCTCGTGATGTAGGCTAATTTATCACAAGCATCAAACAGCATGACAGATTCTTAAACATGCAGTTTGTCATACCACAGGTCAAATCTCTGCAGTTCAATGGACTCCAGTGGTGACTGGTCCGTTTCGACAGTGGAGAAAAAAGATCAATTGCAGAATATATAGGCTATTTTGACTGATTGATTTATGCAGGCTATATATATATATATATATATATATATATATATATATATATATATATATATATATATATATATATATATATATATATATATATTAGAAAACTACTGATATTTAAATAAATATTTTTAAATCTATTATTTAAATTATTATATTTACTTATATATTTGCCTGCAATGTTGCTGCTTCTCAAAACTCCCACTAAACTGAAATTGCTTGTTGAACAATATGTTCAGAACAGTATTTGTAATATTTACAAAAGGCAATATGTAAAGCAAGATTATGAAAATCAATCTTAGGGCCCTATCATACCCAGGCGCTGTTAAGTGTTTTTTGCTAGTTTCAGCCCGATGCAGTTATCATTTTCACATCCAGCGCCAAATTGTTTAAATAGAAAAATGCACTTGTGCCCATGTTCACCCATGGGTGTGCTGGTCTGAAAACCAGGTGTGTTCAGGCGCATTGGTGGTGTGATGCTATTTTGACAGTACAGTATGTCATTTTCTGTTATGCAGATGACACCCAAATCTATTTCCCCCAAAAGAGTAATGATAAGCATGCCTTGCAGCCACTGTTAGCTTGCTCAGAAGAAATCAATTATTGCATTTGGATGTCTGTGTGGCTTGTTATGTATATATTTGTATTGTTGTAAAGCACTTTGGTCAACTTTGTGTTTTTTTTTTTGTGAATCAGATAAATGAATATGAATATATTTAAGATGGCCAGTTTTCTTTCTTAAGTGTGTTTATTTAAAGTCTGTGAATATCATTAAAGGTCATTGTAAAAACATTTTGAAACAATCCTCAAAAGTTCCAATTAGTTTACTCTAAAAGTTCCTCTAAAAGTTGAAATTAATCATTAATGGGACAGTTAAGGGATTGGAATTGTTATGAGGAATTAGAAACATAATCACTATATCACTATTATAAATGACCAATCTGATCCTAGAAACCATGTAAAACAGTCCACAATCTAAAGTTTAGTGGGATTTTCCAGCAGGGTGGATTTGGGGCCATTTTTTTAAGATTTCATACATCACTACTAGTTACTATTCGCCAGACTCCAAGAGAATCACATTAATTTCCAGCCTCTATACACCACAAAACCGTCTAGCCACTTTTAGGGCGTGTTTGTCTTAGTAATATCTCATTATAATGTCTGTACTCAGTGAGAGGGGACAGGACACTCTCCATCAAAAACGATTATAAATCAAAAAGCCAGGAGTGTCTAGACACTCCAATGAGTAATCTGAAAGATAATATTTTAATTGCTTTCTACAAGTGTATTTTAGGCCAGATGATGCACTGCCTTGTCAGAAGGTTGGATTTCTGAGAGACTGTTTGCACTTAAAGTGATAGTATACCTAAATATCAATCATGTCACATCAATTCAAACTGAATTTTTTTTTGTCCTGGCCAAAGTTCTGAAATATAGACCAACATATATTTGAAATAGAAATTATAAGAACATTATAAATATCTTTACTGTCACTTTTGATTAATTGAATGCATCACAGCTGAATAAAAGTATTATAACAAATAAATAAAACACTTTTAAATGGTACACTCTCAACAAAAAAAAAAAAAAAAGTTACCTATTAAGGTAGAAGTGGCCGTCACTGGGGTGGTACCCTTAAAGGTGCACTATGCAACTTTTCCATCCGCTAGAGGGCGCATATTCAAAACAAAGGCGTAGTTTGATGACGCCAAGTTTGAGCGCAGCATCTTGGCAAATGTGTTTTTCACCTCACAGCCGTTGGAAAAGAATCGGGATAGGACTCGGGCAGAAATCATGTTGATGGATGCGGTTATTAACGTTACTGTAGTATGAAGCAGAGCAGGGCCGAGTGTTGTGGAGCTGAGCAAGGCCGCCGGAGCGATTGATAATCAGAGGAACAACACACACCTCGCGAGTAGCGGGATTTTTATTATGACGGGACACAGTCACCATGTGCCAGCGCTATTTCCGCTTTTCCGGTCATGAGTATGAGGTAACGTAGCTCTGTTTATCATATTAGATACATTTGAGTGTGTTGAAAATTATAATGTTATGACGTAACTCTGTGTGTTCGCTCGGCGGCTGCTGTGACACTTGTTGCACACTGTTAAGAGTAAAGCGTTTCTGCCGGAAACCGAGGGTAACGCAGATATGACACATTTGACAGGCGACTCCCTCTGACGCTATGCTTAGACGTCCCGGCTCCTTGGTTAAAATAGCAATGTTCTCACAATTTACAAATAGTTGGAAACATCTGGGATATTCTAAATACTCAACTGAACAAAATATGTAACACTGGCCTAGTGGTTTTTTGGATATTTTACTGCAAAAGTACTACATAGTGCACCTTTAAGGGTACATTTTTGTACCTCTAAGACAGGGGTAGGCAGGTTCCGTACTACAGAGCTGATGTCCTGCAGAGTTTAGCTCCAACCCTACTAAGCCACCACAATATAAAACTCATGGCTCCCAGCATGCATTACAGCATTAAGTATGTCACCATTGTTGAGATTCATATGCTGATTCTTGATATCTCTTTGCATCAAAACTTTTATCCCGATATAATGTATTTAAAAATAAATTCAGAATGTCCAATCTGTGTCAAGACAGTATTGTTGGTGAATATTATTTATTAACATTTTTAGTCAGTGATGAGTTTAGTCAAACATGTCTCTTCATGACAATTTTTGTTTATGGCTTTTATATATATATATATATATATATATATGAGCAGATTATGTGTTTTGTTTACACTGTAACAAAAACCTATAGAAACTGTGTGCCCGTTGTGCGTGGCCCCCCAACCCGTGGACGAGGCATCCGTGAAGACCACCGCATGCCTGGACACCTGTTCTAAGGGTACTCCCGCCCGTAGAAACGAAGGGTCCAACCACGGGCTGAAGGTTTGGCGGCAGTACGGGGTGACTGGGACCCGGTACCTACCGCTCTGCCACACCCATATCGGGACTCGGCCATGAAGCCAGTGCTGAAGCGGTCTCATATGTAGCAATCCGAGCGGCGTTACCGTGGCTGCAGATGCCATATGCCCCAGGAGCCTCTGAAAAAATTTCAGTGGGACCGCCTTCCTGCCTTTGAACGTATTCAAGCAGTTCAGCACAGCCTGGACTCGCTCTTCTGTGAGGCGAGCAGTCCGGTTGACCGAATCCAACTCCATACCGAGATAAGAGATCCTCTGTGTGGGACAGAGTTTGCTCTTCTCTCGGTTGACCCGAAGGCCCAACAGGCTGAGGTGACGGAGCATGTGATGGGTGATGTCCCTGTGTTCGTACAACTGTTCCCGAGACTGGGCCAGTATCAGCCAGTCGTCGAGATAGTTGAGGATACTAACGCCGCGTTCTCTGAGCGGAACAATGGCTGCCTCCGCGACCTTCGTGAAGACGCGGGGCGACAGGGACAGCCCGAAGGGCAGGACTTTGTACTGATATGCCCTCCCCTCGAACGCAAAGCGTAGGAACGGTCTGTGCCTCGGGAGAATGGAAACATGAAAGTTTGCATCCTTCAGGTCGATCGCTGCGAACCAATCTTGGGGACGGATGCACTCGAAGATGCGTTTCTGCGTCAACATCCTGAACGGGAGCTTGAGTAGGACCCGATTCAGAACGCGCATATCCAAGATTGGTCTTAACCCACCACCTTTCTTGGGCACAATGAAGTAAGGGCTGTAGAACCCTTCATATCGGCTGGAGGAACCGGCTCGACCGCGTCCTTCGCCACTAGGACATCGATCTCTGACTGCAAGACATGGGCATCGCTGCTCCGCACGGAGGTGAAGAGGATGCCCCTGAACTTGGGAGGCCGGCGAGCGAATTGAATCGCGTAGCCGAGTCTGATGGTACGGATGAGCCAGCGAGACGGCCTGGGGAGACCCAGCCAGGCCCCCAGAGACCGTACAAGCGGGACCAACGACACCAACGACACGTGCGGACACCATCTCCCCCAGAGCAGCTTCTCTTCTCCCTGGGCTGCCCGTCTCAGGGCCGCTTGCCCTTGCGCTTGCCGGCAGACTTATCGGGACCCTGAGTGGGTTGGGCGCTGCTCCTGCGCCCGGACGCCTGCTGCCTGGGTGGAGGCTACTGCTTGGGCTTCGCAGGGGCAGGAGGGCGCCCTCGGCGATGAGCTGGCGGAGGCGCTGCTACCGGCGGCTTGGTGGAAGCAGCAGCGGGCCGTCGGGGCAGGATGCTTCTTATCGCCTCAGTCTGCTTCTGGGCCACCGAGAACTGCTGGGCGAAGCTCTCGATGGCGTCGCCAAAGAGGCCGGCCTGGCAGACAGGGGCGTTGAGGAACCGCACCTTGTCGGTCTCACGCATATCCGCCAGGTTCAGCCAAAGGTGGCGTTCCTGGACCACCATAGTGGACATCGCCCGACCCAGGTGACTTTTTCCCGGAGGGTGAGGTCCGTCGCCTTACACAGTTCTTGTAGAACTGCTGGGCCGGGCCCACCCTCGTGCATGTCCTTGAGTGCCTTGGCCTGGTGGACCTGCAGCAACGCCATGGCATGCAAGGCAGATGCGGCTTCTCCGCAGGCGGTGTAAGACTTGCCCAACAGAGCGGACGAGAACTTACATGCTCGAGAGGGGAGACGCGGATTTCCACGCCAGTCGGTACCGGTCTTTGGACACAGTTGCATCGCAACCGACCGTTCGACTGGCGGGATCTCCATGTAACCCTTAGCCGCGCCGCCGCCAAGGGGGGTGAGGACGGAGGAGCCACTTCCTCGATGTCTGGCATTGAAGGGTGCCATCCACGATTTCATGAGCTCCTGATGCACTTCCGGAAAGGACCGGGCCGCGCTTTCGGCAGCTCAACCAGGGCAGCGGAGGGGAGAGGATCCTGAGGGGCTTGGGGTCCCGTCGGGGTTGTCCTCACTGTAACCCTCAGGTCTCCGCCAAAGGCATCAGCCAAAGTAGCAGCCCTCTGCTTTGCAGCGGGAGGACCGCTAGATCGGGGGATACGCAATGGGGCCGCTCCCTTTTTAAGGTAGTCGAGCCTAGAACGTAAGACTGCGATGGTCATGTTCCCCCAGTGAGAACATGAGTCATTCACGAACGCCGCCTCAGCATGCTGAACGCCTAAACACGTGAGACAGCGATCGGGCCCGTCAGCTGGAGACAGAAACCGGCTGCATCCAGAAACACATGGTTTGAATGACATCTTGAAAAAGACGCAGGGTCAAACCGTGTAGCTCTTTTAAGAGAAGGAAAACGCTCTTTACGTGCCGAGGCACACAGGGGAGATGGCCGCTGCTCACAGTGGTTTAGAGGGTGCAAGCCCACTGCGAGCACACAGCGCCCAGCGAGCTGTCAGAACAGCTGTTTTCTTCTTCACAGACTCGCGACCGCCGCTGCACTGTGCTGTAACTCCAGCCGAAAAGAGCTTCTCTGTAGACTCGTAGTCGTCGTAACACTCCGCAGGAACACTGGATACACTCAATGTTTGGCTCCGAAGTAGAAAGCGAGTATGCAGTGTTTCACTTCCGTATTTATACCCTCATTGCGGGCAGAGCGTGAACCTCATGCCAATGCCAATTGGCTCGTTTAGAAACACTCGAAGCAGATAGGTCTCTGAAGGCAGATCCCAATTCGTCGGTCAGTTCCGACGTACGTCGAACGTGACCGACTGAAAGGGAACTATGGTATTATTGTATACCTAAGGGCCAATTGTGTACCTTTAAAAGTACAGTTATACATTCTGTTCCCCAAGGAACAAAATTGCAGCCCCATTGTACCTTTTTTTCTGAGAGTGTAGTGTATATGAATTACAAAAATGGTATATTGGTTTTCATGTTTTTTAACTTCAATGGCACAATATTTGAAAACTAAAGCATATCGCTATTTTAAGTTAGTGGCAGTTTTAATTCACATGGACTATTTCTGTGGACCATGACATGTGACTTTATTCTAAAAAATTTTACTTCAATTTCGTAACATTACAAGATTAAAGTAGTAACATTTTGAAAACAATGTAAAAATTACGAGAATTAAGTCACTGCACTATAAAATAAATTATATTATTAGAATAAAGTCAGCACGAAAATAAAGAACAGCTTTCTGTGCTGCGTCAAACTCTCATTAAAGATGCCCCTCACTGGATTGACTGTCAAAAATTTGCAACCCAAGCACACACACCAAGGAAGTCAACTCACATCATCAAAAAACAGAGCAGCTTTTATTTATCAAGCTGATGTACACATTTCACCCCGAGCATTGAACATTCACCTTCGTCCAAGTTTGTTTGACATTAGTGCACTAAATGGCACAGAGATTGTGTTTATTTAACATTAAGGTCTACAAATGAGGCCATCTGGAAGACATGAACATCGTAGATGGGGAATACTGATTTGTAATTGCATGAAATTGCTTGGCAGTTTCTTCCTCTCTTATGCACCGGGGCATCGAGAACTCATGAATATTTATCGCATGTGGAGTTAAACGAGGTGAGCATAAGCTAGGAGGTAACTAGCTGAATGCTAAAAACAAAGCGATGTTAATGGATGAGGTCACAACAAACCCACAATACATTTGTTTCTGTGGGAAAGGTTACGGTTCTTTAAAAGGTTAAGAAGGCCTACGTAATTTCGGTTCTATTAACGATTCTCACATGTGCATTCTTCACTGATCCACACAGAGCACCTTACTAAAATATTTTGATTGTTTCCTACATTACTTTCAGGACCGACAAAAGTGAATCTACTGAATCATCAGTTTTAGTTAACCATAGCAACACTGTGTAGTAGATTGATGTACTCCTGGTTACACGCTCTGACGTAACATAGCCCGCGAAACAAAAATGGCAGCCCTGATGGACATACAAATAACGAAAAATAAAAGGTAGAACAGCTTCTCTTGCCTTATGCACTATTTTTCTCCTCCGTTTCCCTCAAATAAGCAAGGTTTAAGCACCTTTGGCGATAGAAATTATTGTAAATGAGCATAAGCCCGTACAGTCCGCCATGCTTTGTTTACATCTAGCTACCACAATTCCTTGGGGTTTGAAGTCGTAACTTACGGGCTCAAAAACCTGCCTGGAAAGTAGCATAAGTAAGGAATAACTGATGGTGGGCTGTTGAATTATTCGAAAAATAGTGATTCTTGATGATTTAATGATTATTATTATCATTATATCATTATATTAATGATTAATAATAATGATTATTCGGAAAATATTGACAAAATGTATAATTTTAGGTGGTGATGCGATCACGACGCGAAGCCTTTTTTTATTATTCAATGGTCCAGTCAATTATTCTGTATATACTACTGTTACCACATCTACAAACTTTGTTCAGATGTTTTAATTTTTATGACATCTGTCAGGTTTTGTCCATAAAACGCTGAACCTCAGGTTCAGTCTGTGCGTCTCTTTCAACAGTGTCTGGCTGCAGCTTCTACTAATAGCAGAACTGTTAGAACAGTGCCTTTATTACCTTGCTAGTGAGAAATGTCATATAGCTTTTAAGTTGCGAAACTATTTTACTGATAAAATCGTCAGATTGCTGTGCGTTTCCCTGAAAATAATTGCACACGTTCATCAGCCAATCAGATTCAAGCATTCAACAGCCCCGTAGTATAAGCAGAAATAACTTGATAAACATCACATTTGTGTTTCAGTTTTTGTTTGTTTGTATTGCTTAAGTAAGAGTGTTGAACTTTCTTCTTCTGCATTTGTTTGTTTGAGCAGCGCCCCCTATAGTAGGAGGCTTATTCATTTGACTTTTGGTCTGAAGGGCCTTTACATTTGCCCAAAATAGAACCAGCCCAGGTGGAAAAAAAAGTTGCGCAAAAGTAACGCACCATACTTTACATAAAAAGTAACTAAGTAATGCAATTAGTTACTTTTTTAGGGAGTAATACAATATTGTAACACATTGGAAACCTATTAGGGCCTATATGAAATGTGACGCCGATTTGCTTGCAAATTCCTCTATGTAAATAGCGAATCCGCCATGGTGCAAGTGCAACTGACTTTAAAAGGGAATGGGAGATGAGACTATGATTGGTTTATTCCCAAAACACACCCATGACTCCTTAAGAGACTAGGTACAACCCTTTTGGACCATGCGTCTTTTTGGACTAAAGGTCTCAGTTGCTGTTGTTTCGCAGGCAAAATTGAGTCATTTATAGGAATCCATGCGAATGTGTTTTTCTTGTGAGATTGAAAGATTTACCCATGCAGATGTTGCAATGGGTTCAGATTCGCCGCATTGATAAATTGAAAGCGGCTTCTTTTTCAATTCTGAAAATTCATCTTTTTGGCACGCAAAATTTCGCTAATGTGACCATGCTTTTACTTGAATCAGTGTAATTAAATTCTGGGTTTACTGGTTGTTTATTTGAAATATTTAGTGATTTTTGTGTAAATTTCACAATGGAATTCCATTTATTTGACCCAAACATTTCGGAATCATAAGTGGAATCGTTACAGAACCGGAACAACAAAAAGGAAATGGATCCTTCGCAGATACACAGTGTTTACACACAAAGGTTAAAGGCCCAGTAAATCCATTAATAACTGATCAACAAAGACACCCATGATATCTTTGGTGTTCCTCCTTTAAAAAAATGGAAAAAAGTGGAACTCTGCCTACAATTAATACCAATATCCTGCATCTAACCGAGCAGAAACAGGATCAGCCCACCCAATTTACAACCCAGATGGACTGTGAAGAGGGGAATTTGTTGAAAGTAACAGAATGCATGACCGCAGTTTACATGTTAAAGCCCTGGATGTACAGAGAGCGCGTTTCATTTCCTTCTGTTTGGCCAATAATGACTTTTTCTGTTCCAGCAAACTCAAAAAACGATGCATATTGTGTACCTAATAAGAGCCAGGAAAATTGCTTGCGGTTCCGCTGTTTGAATATACCGTCTCGGCCCCCACACCAGGAATAAACTGGGAATTTTCAGCAGGACGGCTGCGAGGAGGTTTGTTTAATGTGGCCGTACGTGGCTGCCACTGGCAAAATTGCGATAGTAGTAGCGCAGCAAATTAAAGGCAATGAAATTGTTTGGATTAAATTAAAAAGGATACAAACTGCTTCCTGTGCCGGTGACTCTAAAGGTACAATCTCGTTTGATTTAAGTGGGTTTTAATAAGGAGCATCAGAGGAGAGAGATAACAGGAAAATCGTTTGGAGGGGAAAGTCATTATGCATGGAATAAGCGTCCTCAGGAGCCTAAGGAGTTGATAAAAGCACAAGTAATTTTTCATATTTATTTACACGCGCGGGGACACACACATAATGTGGAGTGGAGCAGAAGGGAGCAGAGCCCTTTGCATAACAAACGCCATCAGTCACAAAGGTTTATTTCTTTCATACGCACTGTCTGGATCTTTAACGCAACCCCGCAGGTCGTAAAGAGCTTTTAAAGGCATTGGTAATCCTATAAAAAACACCTGGATCATCTTAGAGCTCCTGATAACAAATGCAGCCAATACTATAGGCCTGTGTGGGGATGTCCAAACAGAATGCTCAGAGATCAGTAATGTTCTTTTTGAATGTTTCAGACAGCAATGCAATATAAGTCAGTATCTATCAAAAGTGGTCCAAGGAAGGAACAGCGGTGACCGGCGACAGGGTCATGGGTGGCCATGGCTCATTGATGCACGTGGGGAGTGAAGGCTGGCCCGTGTGGTCCGATCAAACAGACGAGCTACTGTAGCTAAAAATGCTCCAGAAGTTAATGCTGGTTCTGATAGAAAGGTGTCAGAATACACAGTGCATCATCGTTTGTTGCGTATGGAGCGGCATAGCCGGAGACCAGTCAGGGTGTGCATGCTGACCCCTGTCCACCTCCGAAAGCACCAACAGTGGGCACGTGAGCATCAGAATTGGACCACAGAGCAATGGAAGAAGGTGGCCTGGTCTGATGAATCACGTTTTCATTGCCTTATCTCCTGATCATTGCCCTGACTACTGAACTAGGGAGCCAGATGCACCCATATAAAGGAGGTGCATGTTCAGAATGTTAATCTAAATAATTTGCCCTCACTGTAAAATAATTCAGGTCTCCAATTTAAAAAATATATAGTGACTGGTCAATTTTTCAGCTGGCCAAATTGAGTTTCTGTGAATTGATACAATTTAATTCACAGAAACTCAATTTGGCCAGCTGAAAAATTTAGATGTGAAAAGTCACTAGAAAATTTTAAATTGGAGAGGCCTGACATTTTTTTTACAGTGTTGCTGTGTGTGAATTTTCATGAAGCACAGATGGGTTTGACATAAAAGGTTTATGGACGTTGCTTTATAAAGTTTACTGACGCTGTTACTGCCAACTGAGCCTGTCAGATATACAGAGATGTAGCTAAACATTCACCATGAAGTCTTTCAACTGAAAGGAGGGGGGAAAGCCACATCAGCATGAAAGTGAATCCATGATCTGGCCCAATTTGTTGAAAGGAGCCGACAGTGTAAGAGTGTCACAGCATGTGTGAGTGTGTATGTATGTGTGACCACCTGCCAACAACACACATTCAGCACAGCTGAGAACTTGCAGCCCAAAGCAGAAATACAGATATGTTGATAAATCAATGAGTTCAATCTAAATGGATGGTAAACCAGAGAACAAAATAATTGAAGCCTGTATGAAAATGAATCATCTTCAACTCTTCAACATCTGCTGTGGAAACTCATTGAAACATATTTTTTTGTATAGTTTGTTGATGAGAATATTATTATTATTTATTTATTTATTTCGCACACACTAATTACTAGTTCATTTATGAGCGACATTTATTAAAAGTCTAAGTAAGGGTCAAGGATGTGTCATTTTATTTGACTACTTCTATAATAAACACCAAAATACATTACAAGGGCAATGCATACAGGTAATGATATATGCATTTTCAGTTTCTGTAATTTTAAATTATTTTGATACTGTTGGGTAAAAAAAACATGTATTAATTTGTAAATAAATGAATACATACTTTAATTAATTAACAATAATAATAATAGTAATGTTATTTAACATTTTGTGAAACAATTATGCTTCAATATAATTTAAAAAAGTAAACCATCATAATGATGATTAATGATATCAATATGACAAATGATAATTTGACATTTTATGACATAGCAAGGTTACTCCATGGATGTCATATGGTGCAACCCCCCAAAATTAAATTGATCAAAATAAAAACAAGTATGTACTCTCAACAAGTATTCAAGTTGTAAGGAAATATATTAGCCTAATGGTTATACCACTCAATATTTTAAAATCCAAATTTTTCCCCCTTTTTTCTATTTGAAAAAAGAAGCTTTTTTGTTGTTGCTTTTTAACCCTTAAATGCATACATTTTTCACCAATCATTATTACATATTCAAGTCTTAAGCGACCTGGATCCACACTATATTGCCAAAAGTATTTGGACACCCCTCCAAATCATTGAATTCAGGTGTTTCAATCACTTCCATGGCCACATGGCCCTCTCAGGAGATTAGTTAATTCAAGCGTGGTACCGTGATATAGGTTGCCACTGATAGGATGGGTTTCCATGGCCGAGCAGCTCATCCAAGCCTTACATCACCAAGTGCAATGCAAAGTGTGGGATGCAGTGGTGTAAAGCACGCCACCTCTGGACTCTAGAGCAGTGGAGATGTGTTCTCTGGAGTGACCTATCAAGCTTCTCTGTCTGGCAATCTGATGGACGAGTCTGGGTTTGGCGGTTTTCAGGAGAACAGTACTTGCCTGACTGCATTGTGCCAAGTGTAAAGTTTGGTGGAGGGGGATTATGGTGTGGGGTTGTTTTTCAGGGTTTGGGCTTGGCCCCTTAGTTCCAGTGAAAGGGACTCTTAATGCTTCAGCATACCAAGACATTTTGGAATATTTCATGCTCCCAACATGACTGCACACCAGATCACATGGCAAGGTCCATAAAGACATGAATGAGCGAGGTTGATGTGGAGAAACTTGACTGGCCTGCACAGAGTCCTGACCTCAACCCGATAGAACACCTTTGGGATGAATTAGAGCGGACACTGAGAGCCAGGCCTTCTCATCCAACATCAGTGCCTGACCTAAAAAAAAAAAGTTTCTTGAAGAATGGTCAAAAGTTCCCATAAGCACACTCCTAAACCTTGTGTAATGTCTTCCCAGAAGAGTTTAAGCTGTTATAGCTGCAAAGGGTGGGACAACTCCATATTAAACCCTACGGATTAAGAATGGGATGTCATTAAAGTTCATGTGCATGTTAAGCCAGGCGTCCCAAAACTTCTGGCAATATAGTGTATATCTGACACGGATGGATCTCTACCCCAAAATGGTATTTTGTTCTCTGTTGGAACTTGGAAAGGTTTGTTCTGAGCTGCTGCTTTCCCACCATCTTCACTATCATTGTTAGAACTCATTTCCCAGATCATTCAGCATCTGGCTCGTATTTGGAATCTGAACCATTCGGTACATTACTCTGAGTTTCAATCATCTTCAAAATAATTTTGTTCGCCGACAGCTTCGTCATCAAATCCAAGTGACGCTAATATTTGATTACTTGCTCAGCAGTAAATCGCTGAGCCATTTCAAGATTTGCTGATGATACTTGTGTATTCTTTGGTTTTATGGCTACATTAATTAATATGTGTGATGCAGCACATCAACATTGTGTAACAGATATTGCCACCTTGAGGAATAAATGTAAATTCCACTTATTGAGATTCAGGGCCCTATCATACACCCAGCGCAATGTGACGCCAGGCGCGAAGCAAGTGTTTTTTGCTTGTTTCAGCCCGGCACAGTTATCATTTTCACATCCAGCACCACATTGCTTAAATAACAAATGCACTCACGCCCATCTGTTCACCCATGGGCGTGCTGGTCTGAAAACCATTTGTGTTCAGGCACACTGTTGGCGTATTTGTTATTTTGAGGAAGTATTTTTTGTGTTATTTAAAGGGCGTTAGTAATATGTAAAATGCACATACACTCTACTTATTAAACACTTTTAATTAAACACATTTTTACATATAAAAAAAAGATTCCTCTCAGGAGAAGTGTTCAGTCATTCCGGTCACAAATTCCGCCATGTAAATAGCGAATCCGCAACTGGACAGATGTTTACTGAATTAATTTGTGTTGAAACTACATTAATTAATAACTAGGTAGTGGATCTGTAGTGGGTACTAGATCTGTCTGGATTGGCGCCTGTGTTTAGGCTGTGGACACTCAGCGACCTGCTAATAATGTATTTTTTTCATTATATACATTGTGTACAATGATGAATGAAACTGCTTATAATTTATTTCCCAAAGAAATGTTTTAATTTAGGTTTGACAAGCATATATGTTTATATATATGATAAAATTGAGTTGGACCAACTCAATTACATTTAATTGCATGAATTGTTTTATTTTTGTTTTGTTTTTTTGAGTTGGGGCTACACATATTTATTGGATGGAAATCCTGCCCTGACTTAAATTGATTTTATCCAATGAGTTATTTTTTTGAGTGAAGTCTAAATTCAAAAGATTTACTAGGGGGAGAGTAGTGAATGATGTCCGGGTCGATAAAGGCCCAAGGTATTTATTTATGTGTTAAATAAATATGAAACCCTCTGGAGACCAGGTTTTTGTTGGTCAATGGAACTAGCAAAAACACTTGCGTTTGTGCTTGGCGCCGCATTGCGCCGGATGTATGATAGGACCCTTTATTTTACAGTGTCCTTGTTACATATGTTACATACACATTTCTGGGAGCCTATGTATGTTAATTTTGGACGTTATTTTTGGATGGGACGGTTCGGTCCAAAATATCCAGAGTGTCATAGGCCTGTCATGTGATATGGAACCTACAGTATGTAATGACATGCCTTCCCCAAAGGATTTTGAAAAGGAAATGCAGTATGTTTATATTTGTCGTCTGTTTACGATGAGATCTGAGGTCATGGCTTTTTTTTATAGAAGAAAACGGAAAACCTAATAGCATCTTATATACAGTTATAAGATATTTAGGTCATTGGGGACACTGAGAATAGTATTGTAGAGTGACTGCCAGATGGATAATTGGTGTGCTGAAGTGAGGTGAGGGTGAGCGGTTTGTGTTCTGCTTTTGGCACAGGAAGTTGGGATGTTTCTCAGCTGGCTGGCTGGTGTAGCATTACTGCAGCCTGGAGGCCGAGAGTTCGCTGCCCTGACAGAGGAGGTGGCTTCTGCTCCCGCTGCCTGACAGCCTGCAACAGCTGTCCCGGCACCAGGGAGGGAAGGAGGAGCCTGAAGGCAGAGAGAACTTCACGTGACTGACAGCAGCAGGCTTGGCCCACAGCGCCAACTGGATCTCTTAGTCTCCCTCATCCTGACACAAACTAAAACACAGCAAAGCAGGTTGGTGACACACACATCCATGAAACACAAATAAACATGCACCTGTACCTGTGAGACATCTGTTCTTAAATAACACATATTATGCCCCCTTTTACACGATGTAATATAAGTCTCAGGTGTCTGTGACGTTTCAGCTCAAAATAAACCACAGATCGTTTATTATACCACACTGCAAAAAAATTTTTTTTAAAGCAACCAAGATTGCCTTAAAAACCAAGTAAAGTGAAATAGGAGTAGCATGTTGTACTAAAAATGCTTAGTTAGTATAGTTCACTTACACAAGAGTTCTAGTAACTAAAAAAGAACTGAGGGTACTTGATAATTTAAATACAATGTAATTGTTACCATTGTTGTGTTTTGCATGCTGAATGTTGAAATCTGTGTGAGACTCAAGCATGATCAATTGCAAGACATTGTTACAAATATAGAAGGATTATGTAATGAAGTTTGAAATAAATAAGGAGGAAGAAGGAGGCGGGAACTGGAGAACATTCAAAAACTTTAATCAAATAAACTGAAAGTAAACCCAGGCAGCCACTCATGGACGGCTGCCACATACACACAACAAAACATAAACAAAACACAACGTAAAGTCCAGGCCTGGCCCTCTCTCATCCTTCACTGGTGTCACTCGTCCTTATATGCCTCCGAGCTCCCTCATGAGAGGACTCAAGACCGGTGTGCCTCGTAGGTGACGCTCATTCTCAGTCACTTGCCGGTCTCACTAACTCCTCCCACATCTCTAGTTCATCCACCTCGCCAAAGATTATATCAACCCAATTAAAAGTTTCACAAGGTGTTTATGACATTGCAATAACCGATAACCAGCATCTTGATATGCCACACCTGTAAGGTGGATGGATTATCTCGGCAAAGGAGAAGTGCTCACTAACACAGATTTAGACAGATTTGTGAACAATATTTGAGAGAAATACTGTATATATGACAGAAAAACACAGAATTGTTGACATTTTTGCAGATTTATTAAAAAAGAAAAAATGAAATATCACATGTTCCTAAGTATTCAGACCCTTTGCTGTGACACTCATATATTTAACTCAGGTGCTGTCCCTTTCTTCTGATCATCCTTGAGATGGTTCTACACCGTCATTTGAGTCCAGCTGTGTTTGATTATACTGATTGGACTTGATTAGGAAAGCCACACACCTGTCTATATAAGACCTTACAGCTCACAGTGAATGTCAGAGCAAATGAGAATCATGAGGTCAAAGGAACTGCCTGAAGAGCTCAGAGACAGAATTGTGGCAAGGCACAAAAACATTTCTGCTGCACTTAAGGTTCCTAAGAGCACAGTGGCCATCATAATGCTTACATGGAAGACATTTGGGATGACCAGAACCCTTCCTAGGGCTGGCTGTCCGGCCAAACTGAGCTATCGGGGGAAAAGAGCCTTGGTGAGAGAGGTAAAGAAGAACCCAAAGATCACTGTGGCTGAGCTCCAGAGATGCAGTCAGGAGATGGGAGAAAGTTGTAGAAAGTCAACCATCACTGCAGCCCTCCACCAGTCGGGGCTTTATGGCAGAGTGGCCCGACGGAAGCATCTCCTCAGTGCAAGACCCATGAAAGCCCAGATGGAGTTTGCTAAAAAACACCTGAAGGACTCCAAGATGGTGATAAATAAGAATCTTTGGTGTGATGAGACCAAGATAGAACTTTTGGCCTTAATTCTAAGCGGTTTGTGTGGAGAAAACCAGGCACTGCTCATCACCTGTCCAATACAGTCCTAACAGTGAAGCATGTGGGTGGCAGCATCATGCTGTGGATGTTTTTCAGCTTCAGGGATAGGACGACTGGTTGCAATCGAGGGAAAGATGAATGCGGCCAAGTACAGGGAGATCCTGGAAGAAAACCTTCTCCAGAGTGCTCAAGACCTCAGACTGGGCCGAAGGTTCACCTTCCAACAAGACAATGACCCTAAGCACACAGCTAAAATAATGAAGGAGTGGCTTCACAACAACTCAGTGACTGTTCTTGAATGGCCCAGCCAGAGCCCTGACTTAAACCCTTTGAGCATCTCTGGAGAGACCTGAAAATGGCTGTTCATCAACTTTTACCATCCAACCTGACAGAACTGGAGAGGATCTGCAAGGAGGAATGGCAGAGGATCCCCAAATCCAGGTGTGAAAAACTTGTTGCATCTTTCCCAAAAAGACTCATGGCTGTATTAGATTAAAAGGGAGCTTCTACTAAATACTGAGCAAAGGGTCTGAATACTTAGGACCATGTGATATTTCAGTTTTTCTTTTTTAATAAATCTGCCAAAATGTCAACAGTTCTGTGTTTTTCTGTCAATATGGGGTGCTGTGTGTACATTAATGAGAGAAAAAAATGAACTTAAATGATTCTAGCAAATGGCTGCAATATAAAAAAGAGTGAAAAATGTAAGGGGTCTGAATACTTTCCGTACCCACTATATACACTCACCTAAAGGATAATAAGGAACACCTGTTCAATTTCTCATTAATGCAATTATCTAATCAACCAATCACATGGCAGTTGCTTCAATGCATTTAGGGGTGTGGTCCTGGTCAAGACAATCTCCTGAACTCCAAACTGAATGTCAGAGTGGGAAAGAAAGGTGATTTAAGCAATTTTGAGCGTGGCATGGTTGTTGGTGCCAGACGGGCCATTCTGAGTATTTCACAATCTGCTCAGTTACTGGGATTTTCACGCACAACAATTTCTAGGGTTTACAAAGAATGGTGTGAAAAGTGAAAAACATCCAGTATGCGGCAGTCCTGTGGGTGAAAATGCCTTGTTGATGCTAGAGGTCAGAGGAGAATGGGCCGACTGATTCAAGCTGATAGAAGAGCAACTTTGACTGAAATAACCACTTGTTACAACCGAGGTATGCAGCAAAGCATTTGTGAAGCCACAACACGCACAACCTTGAGGCGGATGGGCTACAACAGCAGAAGACCCCACCGGGTACCACTCATCTCCACTACAAATAGGAAAAAGAGGCTACAATTTGCACGAGCTCACCAAAACTGGACAGACTGGAAAAATGTTGTCTGGTCTGATAAGTCTCGATTTCTGTTGAGACATTCAAATGGTAGAGTCAGAATTGGGCATAAACAGAATGAGAACATGGATCCATCATGCCTTGTTACCACTGTGCAGGCTGGTGGTGGTGGTGTAATGGTGTGGGGATGTTTTCTTGGCACACTTTAGGCCCCTTAGTGCCAATTGGGCATCGTTTAAATGCCACGGCCTTCCTGAGCATTGTTTCTGACCATGTCCATCCCTTTATGACCACCATGTACCCATCCTCTGATGGCTACTTCCAGCAGGATAATGCACCATGTCACAAAGCTCGAATCATTTCAAATTGGTTTTTTGAACATGACAATGAGTTCACTGTACTAAAATGGCCCCCACAGTCACCAGATCTCAACCCAATAGAGCATCTTTGGGATGTGGTGGAACGAGACCTTCGTGCCCTGGATGTGCATTAAGGCAGTTTTGAAGGCGAAAGGGGGTCAAACACAGAATTAGTATAGTGTTCCTAATAATCCTTTAGGGGAGTGTACATAACTCGTCGACCGTTTTTACTGGTGCTTGAGAATTGAAGAATGTTCAACTTTGAGTAAAACGGTTTTCAACTATCGAGCAATATATATATATATATATATATATATATATATATATATATATATATATATATATATATACAACTATATATATATAGACTCATTACACTCATGGCGTTCTAAAAATGGGGCGCTCCCATTGAAACCAATGGGATACGCTAGCCAGCCACGTGAAAAAACACTTTGGTGGACATTTCCTTAGTTTTGGTTTCATTATCAAGCTTCTCTTTGTTTGTGTTTCTGTGGTCGTGCTTGTATTTAGTTGTCATAATTATTCATTATATGAATGATTTAATTTCACCTGTTTTGGATTATGTTCATCACCCTGTGTATCAGGGCCGTATCCACCTTAGACATTGAAGGCAAGTCCATGACAAGTCCCCCCAAATAATTGAAATTCTTGCACTGCTCTGCTCGGTTCATTACGCAGTGCTCTGTATGTTGTTGATAGGATGACAAAAAGGTATAAAAGTTACATTTTGGTTTGCCTCAGTGGTCTAACAGCGCTCGTCAATGTCAAAATGATTGAGATGGCCAAGCAAATCAAAGAAGGCGAAAGTTTACGTTTACTTTTGGCTTCACACACAGACGAGCACGTCGATCTATTGCTTAATGCTATCGCAGAGAGAGACTCTATTCTTTCCAGTGAAATCACAAAACAAAATGCACACAAACGTGTCCCTGCTCTTAATACAAAATTATTGATGAATATCTTAGATTTTAATGAAGAAGAAAAAAAAAACCTATATGAAAGAGGATTAGAACCTGGAACCTTTGACACGGTTTACAAAAATTCTAACAAGACCACATGGGAATTTGAATTTTATGTATTTATTCACTAATGCGAAGAATCTCGGGACTAATAATATATTTGACACAAATTATTGCAAATATTGTTTGAAAATAGTCCCAAATAGTCCCAAAATTATTATTTTCCAACTAGAATTAGACCTAGAATTTCATTCACGGTTCTGATTCTTTATGCTTTAAAAAATTATAAAAACTATTCAAGACATGGTTACGGCCTCGCTGTGTATTTAAGCCCTTCTGTTCTTTGTCTGGTATTGTTCGTGTATCCACGTTTGTATTTTACACACTGTTGAGTTTATCCTTTCCTTTTGTTTTACTTATATTAAATATACATTCTTAATCTATCATCTGTGCCTTCATCTCATTATCTTCCTCGACCCCGATGTGACATATGCATGCAAACTTGATTTCGCTCTCCCTTGCGCACATACTCGCTGAATAAAGATGAAAAACATGCCAACTTCAGCCTTTGTCAAAAAACATCCACCTGTGCTGAATCAAACTTGATATGAGGTTAGGCTAAATCACGCAGCACAGCTCTGAAAACTTGTCAATTCTGCTATCTGGAAAATTCTGAGAATTTGAAACGCACATCAAAGCCATTAACAAGGCAGAAAAATAGGTTTGCAATTAACTGCCACATGGGGCACATAAAATGAAAAAACACGCAGAGAAAGCAGCCACAATACACAGATGAAATAATAAATCGAATGAAAACAAAGTCAGGGCTGGCGGCACATCAAACAACTCTCTTATCAGCAAAGTCAATTTCACTGATCAAAACTAATTAGTACTGAGGCAGACATTAGGGCAGGGCGGTGCTTGCCCAAAACGCCCTGCGTCTCTTTCAGTATGCTAATGAAGTTTGGCTCAACGGGCTCAGTGCCTTCGCTAAAGTGGCGAGATTTCATTCCTCTAATCGGATGGGAGTCAAGCCAGTATCCAACTGCAGAGCTGATAATAAAGAGCTTGTTCCTCTCTTTTCCGCATACATTTTAGCATGTTAAAGTCAATTTAAAATCTTTCATCAAAAACTTGCTCCGTCTTTATAACAACCTTCCATTTTCAATGACATCACTAAGCCCATACTTTTCAGCCCCTCCCCTTCAACCACTTTGCATCATTCTTCTTCTTTGGTTTTTATCATACACTGTAAAAAAAATATGAATGTAGTGTCCATGACGTCACCTGTAGATTTCTGAAGAGCATTTTTGAAGCCTGAGGTTGGCCGTTGCCATCTTGGCAGCGTGTCACTGCCGGATAACTGAAAATGGGCAAAGAGGCGGGATGTGGGTGGAGCTGAGGTGCCTGGTGGCTGAAACCATGCCCGCCTAGCTCGACCATAGTGGCAATCCACCTGTCACTCAAGTGACCACGCCCTTAGTTATTCAGAATGTTAAGGCTTAATAGAATTTAAACGGATAAGTTAGGAAGAAATTCACCCCCTCACAGTTGTCATGACGGGCAAAATTAGCTGTATAGACCAAATCCACTTTTTGTTCCAGGCTGTAAACTTTTTTTCTGCTGTAAAGTTGGGCAGTTTAACATGGGGGAGATACAGATTTGACTCCCTTTTGGAACCTGTCTCTAGCAGCCAGTTGATGAATTGCAGTTTAAGTCACTTCCGTGTTGGCTTCTAGAAAGACTGCAGGAGGTTGACACTTGGTTTTTATTGCCGGTTGGTTATCCAGCTGATGAGTGCTTTACTGCCACCTACTGGACAGGAGTGTGGAGCAGAAGATTTAGGTGGATATGGGTGAAATAAATAAGGGAGAAATAAAAAAAAAAAAATTTTTTTTGTACAAGCTCCATCACACCTGTTTTATTCAAAGGTATTATTAGGCTAACTGTGTATATATTTTCCTCAATGCTTAATTGCTTCATTCTGATATGTACAGTCAGGGCTGGACTGGGGCTAAAATTCGGCCATGGCAAACCCTGCCCATCTGGCCCATGAGTTCCCCGTTAATGTTTTTGCTGAGGTTAGGGCCTTAAATTGGAGTAAATAAATAAAACTATGACAGGGACAAAAAATGATATATATTATTAAATTTACTGCAAATGCAGATAAACCTAATATTGCACTTTTGTCACACAGAAATGCACTTGACAGTAAAGCATTGATTTAGAGCTATGATGCAGTAAAGTAAATTTACTGCTTTTAAATGCTGTCAACATTTACTCACTCTCATGTCATTCCAAACCTGTATGACTTTCTCTGTACCGGGAAACACAAAAGAAGATATTTTGAAGAATGTTGGCAACCAAGCCCTTTTAGGCTACCATAGAATATTGTTTGAACAAAAAACCAGACTCAAATTACACAGAAATTAATTCATTTAGGTTTGGAATGACATTGGGGTGAGTAAACAATCACATTCTTTAAAAACAATAAAAAATGTCAAGAGTTGACACCTAATTTATGCAAGACACTGATATCTATCTTTCATGAGGTTCTCAATGAAATAACATCTAGTTACATTTAATTAGTTCTATTACAAAGTTGATAAAACATTTAAAGAGCTTAAAAAGCTTTTTCCTTAATTCATGGGATTAATTCGTTTTGTTGAATTATAATGGCATTTTAACTGAGTTTAACTGTAGGACAGGTTCATTTAACTGTAAGATCATGGTAGTCACAGGTAAAAGCATGCTCCTCATTACCATGGGAATGGTTTTAAAATATATAAACCATATATAATGAACTATTGAATTTGTAATTAAAAAAAATATTGTAAACATGTAGAAAATACGAAAACAGCCTCTATAAAAGTGATTTATATTTCGAAATATTTAATGTAAGTAATAATAGCAACGTTTTTAATAAATGTTTCTTCCAAAACACCAATATTTCTTCACTTTTAGTAGCTGCCAGGTGAATTGTGGTTGTGCTAAAGTGACACGTTTGTATTAGTGTGTATTGCCGTTTTCCACTTAACCTCATCATGTATTTACATGCTCGTGTCAGTTTTCAGCTGATTCGCCACAGAACCTGTAATGTTCCCATATAGCACACTATTGCATAAAACAAAATTCGGAGTCAAAGTGCCGCCCATCCCTTACGACAGCGCTGTCCGGATATTCGCCTTTTGCAGTTCCATGCGTTCAAATAATTTTTTATAAAAAAATTTAAAAGCGCCTAATATGGAGGGGAGGTCTCTCTCGCTTTGGCCTGTCAATTCAGAAGACAAACCAATGGGCTGCTGTCCCTGCATGATGGGCCAGTCAGTGGCAGATAAATAAATAACCTTGTATCGGCCCCAAAGTGCGTCGGCCCACCGGGAAAATGCCCGGTATGCCAGATTACCAGTCCTGCCCTGTGTACAGTCTTCTTTTTTCATGGTCCATTTAATTCCCAACAAACGAATCCAGCAACGTAATGTTTCATCAAAATTATATAACATGCTCTACCTCTAAAACAAATTTTCCATTTTCAATGACATCACCAAGGTCTCTACTTTTCAGCCCCTCCCCTCCTTCAATGTATCTACTGGACCCTTTTTTCATGATCCACTCAATTCCCAATTAACAAAACAATGAAGCAATGTAATCTTTTTCATCAAAATAAAATAACTTGCTCTGCCTGCCTCTAAAACAACCTTTCATTTTCAATTAAATCACCAAGTCCATACATTTCAGCCCCTCCCCTTCAATCACTTAGCTTCATTTGGATATGTACAGCCTATTTTTTCATAATCCATTGAACTCCCAATGAACAAAACAAGCAACATAATTTTTCTTAAAAAATCAACTCTTATATGAATGAAATCAAGCCCCACCTTGCTTTTTTTCGTAGAATGTCCTGATTCACTCAAATACAGATTTCACATTACAAAAGTAAACTGGGTTGTGAACTACACTTCATGTTGACTTTATGGCTATGCGGATCGATCTAATCATTTAGATACTAGGGCTGCGTTTTCCAAACCATTACTTCTGTGCGAGATTTGAAAGCAAAGGATTGTTTGACTTTAATGTCATCCCTCAAATCCCAAAACTGGACTAATAATGACATCAATTCAAAACCTTTATCATCAACAAGCAGCCGCCAATTCAAAGGAAATTCTGAGAAAAGCAACAATGAAGGACTCATGTACTAGCCGTAGGCTGGTGCAATGGACGAGCAACATCATTAAGTCCTTGGGGCTTTTCCTAGTGCAACTAATTGTGCTATCAAACAGTTCCCCACTGCCTACCTCGGCCGACCGGTGGTCCGCAGACACTCCAGCAGGTAATCAAGTGTAATTAAGCCCCCTGGCTGGCACACTGGCAGAGGGCATTGAGACTAACAGCGCTATGGGTCGCTACCATGGCAGTTCCCCTGCTGCTAGAGTGCCAGAAGCACACTAAAGGGGGAAGTGACGGAGGTAGGAGGCATAGGTAGGAGAACGGCGGGCTAATGATTGATACAGGTCGTAATCAGGGTGGAGAGGGGAATGAGAAGGCAGGAGACGACACTCTAATGCTAATGATGCCTTGCTGGGTTACTCCACCGCAACTTCACAGTTGGTGAGAGGATGAGACATTGTTTAGCGTCTGGTTTCCAGCGAACAGCTGGCTAGACTAATTCGCTGCATATTACATAGAAAAAGAGAAGCACAGAAAAAAGGGATATTGACTGCAGTTGCACTCAAAGGACAACTGAATGAAAACTAAATGAATTCGGATGCACCCAATCTCAAAGAATCAAAGAGCAGTGTGTATAAATAAGCAGCCGGTTCAGGGTAGAGAAATGAGTTCTCTCTGGAGCTAGTTATCAAATCCATTCATTAAACATCATGATATGCTTGTATCGTCAAATAAAGCTTTGCAAATCTACCAGAACTGTGAGCAAAGGAACGGTAATGCCCAAGGCTACATCATTCAAATATTAAATACAGAGACCTAATGGGCTTCTGAGTAATAGCTGAACAACTGACGTTCTTTAAATGTTGATATTCTATTAGCCACTGTTATATCGACCATTTTTCACCAATCCAAATTCAAATAAAGTAGTTGTGGGGGCACGTAACAGTGTAGCGTAGCAAAATGCTACATGCTAATGTAACTAACGTAGGCCAGTAAGAGTTGTGCATGTAAACCTCACCCCCTCTGGCCTCAATAGGCGCACTAGCTACTGACGCTAGAGGCTGAGGTCTTTAGCGACCTTGCTAGCATGCCTCCCATGGCGGAGACCCTGGTTCGAATCCCGTTCTGAGTGGGTCAAATGGGTCATTAACTTCTTGAGCAACTTGTGCTAAAATAGCTTGTCTGTTTGATCGGACCACACAGGCCAGCATTCGTTCCCCACGTGCATCAATGAGCCTTAGTCACCCATGACCCTGTCGCCGGTTCTCCACTGTTCCTTCCTTGACCACCGCAGACCGGGAACAGCCCACAAGAGCTGCAGTTTTGGAGATGCTCTGACCCAGTCGTATAGCCATCACAATTTGGCTCTTGTAAAAAACTCGCTCAAATCCTTACGCTTGCCCATTTTTCCTGCTTCTAACACATCAACTTTGATGACAAAATGTTCACTTGCTGCCTAATATATCCCACCCACTAACAGGTGCCGTGATAAAGAGATTATTCATGTTATTCACTTCCCCTGTCATAATATTATGCCTGATCGGTGTATATTTATAATAAATTTGACTGTTAGTGACAACTTGAACCCATTGCAAAATCTGCATGGGGAAATATTACACCCTCAATCGAAATGACTGGATTTCACGTCTGAAAATTTGCAAAAACTGCAGTTTCTTTCTACAAATTCACTTGTTAGTGAAGTAGACAGCCTCAACACAGGGGACCAGCGCCGTAATGAGGAGGTGATCAGCTATAATTGTGTTTGCAGTAATATGAAATCACTGCATGAAAGGGAGAAGAGGACAAACTTGTAAAATAAAAAAGAGCAGAGATTCTAATGAGTTCTGCGAGGTGTTACAAGAACGGCTCCATTCATGACTTCCAAGTTTGATCCACCCTCTTCTTTCTCCCCTCCAGCACATCAATGGGAAATCAATGGTTGTCTTAGAAAGGTGTCAGAGGAAAGCTATTTCTCCACGTTTCAAGAAAAAAAAAAAAAGAGTAGTCTCCGTGCCTTGAATTCCAACTGCCGCCTCTAGTCCGGCAGTGGAGACATTTTATTGACTGAAAAGGATATACTATACAAAGAGAAGACTTGAGAACATCAGGGCTTGTAGGAAAGTCAGGCACTGATACAATTAATTTGGCCGTCTGCTATGTTTGGTCGCCACAATGGCACATTGAGTTTTGGAGACTGCACAAATGGGTCTACTACTGACAGAATTAGCACAACTTCACTATTTAGACAGTGTCAGGTCTGGCGAGTCTAATTAGGAAGTTTCTGCATGCTTCTTAACACAGTGGTGTAAACGCTGGAGCGACAAGAGAGTTGTTTATCTTAGTCACACATTTTCACAACCTTACAGGGTTTTTTTGCAATTCAGAGTGTTTGTAAGAATAGCACAGCAGTGAACTAATCAGTGGTTTTCAATTCGTGGGTTGAGGGGGAATAAAAGGAAAAAAATATCTTTTTAAATCTAGTGTGCACATGTGCCGAGATCTTAGAAATGTACTTTTTGTATGCACCATGTTGGTTTCATGTGGCTCTGAAAACCACTTTAGCCATGTTCAAGAAAATGTTAAAATATGACTATTATAGTTGAAAATTCTTGTTTTTGGATTGCAAGTTTTTAGTTCTGTATGACATTTTATAACTCTTTTGTGATTTAAATGTATTGACTTTTTTTCTTTTCTCTCGAAAGTTTCTGTATGTTGGTTGCACCGCATGACTGCTGGTTGGGTCACGTGACTGCAGAATTTATTTTAAATACTTGGAATATTTCTTTATTCTTTTTAATAAGACTTAATCAAAGATATTATACTTAAAATATTCATAATTGAATTAATTAAAAAAAAAAATCATAATGATCCAGCTAGCTGTTACACCCTGACATTTTTTTATGTTCCCTACAAAGTGTATTCAAGTGATTAAATTTATTGCATGAATTACATTTTAATTAATAAATTAGTCAATTTAGATTGCTAGCATGAACATGCTGCGTTATGTGCCCTCATCTTTGAAAACTATTAACAAAACCTAGATTATGTGAAATGCAGGGTATTTTTTGATCATTTTCGGTTACTTTAGTACAATAAACAATTTTGAGAGTTGAATCACCACTCAATGCAAAATCTGGATCCCAAACAAACCATTTAAGAACCACTAAATTAATGTAAAAGTGCATTCACTGAACAAACTGCAATCATGCAATTAACCTTTCAATGCCAGGAAATATTAGCATACTAATAAAGGTAAACTGAATGTGGCGAATGCAACCTATTGTTGCATCTCCCTACAATAAATGCTAATGCATCCTGTTGGCGCGCAAGCATCGCATTGTACATTCCACCCTGGCCTGCTCCTTTTTTGCATACTTTTACATATGGCTTTATCACAGAAATGAGACACTTGCATATCTGCATACAGATCGACTTGATGAGTGCATCCAGCAACAAATGTCTCAAATCTATAAAATATGCAAATGATATGCAAATGTGAGCGTTAGGTGCTCTTTTGCCATGGTGGACTTATTGTAAACTATTACATGTGCCACAGGCGGTCCTCTGAATACCTGGTAATGGTTACCTAGAAAAGGGGAGAGAAATAAGGTGGAGAGTTTTCCATTCCAAGTGCAACAACAACCCCTAAGGAAGCCATTGTAGATCAGTGAGCTGTGCCACAGAGTCAACTTAAATGAAAACAAAGTGAATTATCTCAACCTTGGAGTCGCAATGATGCCAGACCATCTCTTGAGCTCTATTGATCTACTGGCCGCTGCACACTGGCCTCTGAGGTACTTTCATTACAGTAAATGCTGCATCCTAGCTTATCTTCTGCTATTTTCCCACTTCCCCACCAAATTTCATTGTTTTGCCAAGCTTTTGCTGTAAAAAAAAACCCTGACAGATGGTGGGGAAGATCAGATATAATTGTAACACTTTTTGGTTTTTGCTCATTTATACAAAATATGTTTGACACTTTGGCTTATACATCCTTCACTTACAAGCAGTCATTACCCATGTCTGTGAAACACAAAAGAAGATATTTTGAAGAATGTTTTTGCCCATGAAATGAAAGTCAGTGGGGTCCAAACAGAAAGACTTTTCCATGTCATATATACAGGTTTAGAGTGATACGAGTGTGCATAAAGGACTTTTAGTTTTTGAATTTTAGATGAACTCTTATTCATCTTCATCCATTAACATTTTTGGGGTTATACAGTAATATAAATTATAATTTTATTTAGCCTATATGACAGACTTGTGCTGCACATGTTGCACTTAACTTATCTTCCTTTTCGAAGTGATTCCAATCATATTGTGAGCGATTCAAAACCACCATAGCAAAAAGCATTCAAAATCCATTATTTATTGGCTTTAATATATCAGCCTAATTTTCTTATCGGATCAATAACGATAACATTAAAAATGACTATTTATTGGCCAATATATTATGCATCCCTAATAGAAACAAATGAGGACATAATAAGTGACCAATGAAAACAGGAACTAAACAGAGACTAAAAGAAGGAAAACAGAATATCAAAATAAGAGTCCATAAAGCTGTGACAGTGATCTCCCATCCCGGAAGGCACATCCTCATAACGTAACTGTGAAGGGAGGGAGGGAGGGAGGAGGGAGGGAGGGAGGGAGGAGGGAGGGAGGGGACATTGGATGTGGGCGTGGAGTTAGTGACAAACAGGGACCTGGAGGATCCAGTAGAAGGAGATACCATGGCAGAGCCGAGAGGCTGAAGGACCAGGGCGACATTGATGACCCGGAAGCCTAAGGTGGAACCTCTGGCACATGAGACTGAGGCAGACATGGGGGCTCGGCAGACCGGGGTGACAACAGAGGGAGCTGGAGTCAAGGAGGAGCTTGGTGGAGCCGAAGAGTTGGAGGGTCAAGGTGAAGCTATAGACCTGGAAGTCAGTGGTGGAGGCAGAATGACGACTGGCCAGAAGGAGGAGTCCTATAGGCTGACGGACCATGGTGGAGCCACGGGAGTGCTGAGCCAGGGTGTAATCGACGGGCTGACAGGCCAAGGTGGAGATATAGGCATGGAGACCTGAGGCGAAGCTGGGGAATCCAAAACAAAGTGCCAAGGTGGGGATCGGGAGGCCAGAGAGTTGCATGGAGCTAGTGGTGGGAGATGGAACCAGGGAGTCGAGCGGGAACATCATAGGAGGAAAATATCCAGACGGGAATGACATCCTAACAGTTGGAGGGGACCAATGGAGAAAGTGGAGATTTGGGAGTGGGGACTCGGGAGGGAATTGGATCAACTAATTCAAAATTAATTCAAAACTCATAACCACAATTACATATTACTTAATCAATGAGTTAATAGTCATGTGCCCCAACAAGTGACACATTTGTAAATCATTAGCTAATGATTAATTAAAGCAGACAACTGGAAGTTGAAATGCATGGCTTTGACACATTTATTTACATTATTAGTCCATATAATATGTTATTAAGGAATTAATACATTATGACACATTTAACTAATAACAATATAATTATTACTTAATCTATTAATCATGTAGACTCTTCATTAGTTGCTGATGAAGTAATCATTAATAAATGGGTTAGTTCAATATTAGTAACACATTAACTCATTATTCTCTGTGCATTAGTTAAGCATGAATTAATGCATATTAGTGCACCCTTATTGTAAAGTGTTACCAAAGTTTTATCTAACAGTAAACTGTGAAAGTATTTTGACAAAAATTAGACCGTTCGGCTTTAATGAAAGTGTTCCTTTTAAATCTGTGTCAGATTGTTCAGGTGTTCAGGTGTACATCTTGAGTCTGTTGAATTTCCTGCTTTGAGATTCTCCCTTTTTGCTCTATGATAACATGTAATTCAATTAAGACATTTAGATGCGTAGAAATGTCTCATGCTTCACTCGGCAACTTCGAGCATGTGATTAGTTCCTGAACATGGAAACATTTTCCATCAAATTGCGTTATTGAGGAACATCAGCAACTGTGACAGTCAACCAGATTTTGCGCCTCAAAAAGCACAATTCCCTGTCTGCTGGCACCTGCAGATTTCATGCATTTATTATTAGACTTGGAGTCTGATAGACGCTATCAGGGGACAACAAACCAACAACATGAAAAAGGGAATGGGGACATTTCGCTAGGTGCCCAAGCGCACAAACCCTCAATATATATTTGGGTGTTAATTAAAACAAACTACTCAAAGTGTGGCCTAATGTGTAGAGAAAGGTTGAATCCTTTTTTTATCATATGCATTCATAGGTGAGGCACTGTATATAGGCATGTTAGATGACTCATTCATCAAAAAATTCTGTATAAATAGCAAGTAATAATTCAGTGAGCCATGTAGGTAGTAAATCATGTCAAATCTCCTGATATTAATATTGTATTAATGTACTCTCCTCTCACATAGGAGACGGTAACTAATAATGAAAGGCTCATTGCCTTTGTCTGTCTCATGTGCTATGAAAGATTGAGCAGTGGTGTTCATGTGGGAAATACAGGTTCGACTCTGGCTCACAACATTTTCCGAATCCATTCCTCCCACACTTTGCAGGAATTTCCCCTCTACTGTACATCATAGTGTAAAAGTGCCAACATTTTAATAATTTAATAATTTAAATACTTTTAAAAGTTAATACTTTTTAAAAAGTTCTTAAATTTGCATTTGAACTTGAACATTGAGTTATTGATTATTAAAACCTAATAGCTATCGTCTTTGGTGTGAATGGGCCTTAAATCCAAACTGTCCTCCCAAAAAAAACGTAGGTCGTTTTTCAAGCACCTTATTACGACCTATATTTAAGTTTTTAAAGTCTAGCTGGCGTAAAAATAATGACAGTGTCGTGTCACGTATGACGTATGACTGTCTTTACCAATCAAAATGCGTGTTCGTTTTAATGCAATGTGTGGACTTTTTACCACCATTTGTCATATTTCCATTTAGGAAAAAAAAATGTATTTACAACTACACCCACCCCATCCCTAAACCTACCCAGTGATTTATAGTGCATACACACTTAATGAGCACATGTGTTCCCTGGGCTCGAACTCACAGTTGCGTGAGCACATGCTGTTGTACTATATTGCAATGCTTTACCAATTGAGCTATGCAAAACCTGAAATATTATGCAGATAAAAGGGAAAAATGCTTTACAATTAAAGTGTCCTGTTGTCAATAGGAGCACAACTTTAGAAAATGCTCCTATGGGTCGTATTTCATGAATTAAAATATCGTCGATAGGGGCGCAACTTTAGTAAGCGCTCGTATGGGTCGTATTTCCAGGAAGTGACAAACAACTTATATAGGCGTATTGGTTGGAGGACATGTTGCTTAAATCAAATAAATTTTTTTTTTTGTAAAAGTAGGATGTAGAGCAGAGGTTGGAAGTTGAAAATGTGTGTATTTTAAAAATACTGGTGTCAAAAAAGTACTTAAGTAAATTACGAAGTACTCTTCTCAAAAACGAATTACTACTAATTAGTATTTACTTTTAAACCGGCAATATTTAATGAATCACCAATATATATTTAATCAAATCATAGATCTATGTAGAATATAGCTTTAACAAATTCAACAAAACACTTTTATCTTATTGACGAAGTGCATGAATTAGTGGTTAGGATACTGTAATTTCTACAATACCTTCAAAAATATAAATATTCAGTCTAATTTTCAATACAATTTCAAACCGCCACATAGGCTTACTGTATCCTTTCATATATATATATATATATATATATATATATATATATATATATATATATATATATATATATATATATATATATATATATATATATATATTTTATCCATCCATTTCGTCAAGGAAATCATTATTTTCAAGCTCCAAAAATAACTATATTCATTTTAAAACTAATCAATTTGAATGGAGTGGTTTAATTTTTAAGTCTTCTGAAAAGACATGTCTGCTTTATAAGACGAACAGATTTTAATTTGGGCTTTGTTTACATATTTAAACATTAATCAACTAACCATTAAAATAATCTCACTTAAACATTTGCTCACTCTGTGCATTTGTGTCTTTACAATAGCTAACATGCAGCACAAAGAAGCTTGATATCAAACTTGATTTCAAACTGAATTGAATTTACAAAAAAAAGATATACAGTCAGTAATAAAATAAGAACGAATCAAACAAATGACCTCAATTCAGTTGAGGTATTCAAAAGGATAACACTGAATTTTTATATGCCATATAATAAATCGAACATCTGAGGGGTTTGACCTGTAATGTCTGTACAATGTAGTGATGCAGTTAGACAGACTAGGTTAAAGAGAAATTAAAGATCCACCTTTTCTTCAGTAGAACAGTAAAGAAGATTCAGTAAAACTTTATAATAAAGTGCACGCTATGAGGCATTAGTTAATCATGAGTAAATAGGTAATTAATCATTTATAAAGCATTAATAGACATTTATAAGCAGTTTATAAAAATACAGCTATACATGCTTTATTCTTGGTTTATAAGCATATCTATAATGTGTTTAATAATTGTATTTTCAAACTTTATTAATGATAAATTTGTCATTTCTAAATTAAGTATTACATAATTTACAAACCAGTTATGTAGGAGTTGTCAGTGGTTCATAAGATAATTTAGAAAGTGTAAGTAAAGGCATAATAAACTATTAAAATATAAATTTATACATCTTATTATTTAGACATATAGAAATAGTTACCCAATGTATTCCTACTGCAATTCATGATTAATTCAGTTAGTTATGAAACATTTAGTAGTTGTCAGTTAACTATTTCTGTGAGCTCATCTAAAGTGAGGACTATTTAAGCCTCGTAAAGCTTTTACAAAGGAGATTTGAAGGTTCTTGTGAACCACTGAGTCCTAAATAACTGGTTGGTAAACGAGGTAATACTTAATTTAGAAATTATAAATTGATCATTAAAAAGCATTTACAGCTGTATTTATGAACTGCTTATTAATGTCTATTAATGCTTTATAAATTATTAATTAACTATTTACTCATGCTTAACTAATGATTCATAGCGTGCAGTTATTATAAAGTGTTCTAAAGATTCTTAGCTGAAACCGTGGACCTTGTTTATTCATAAAATGAAGTCGATGGGTGCCTTAATTTTGAGAGTCCAAAAACATATACAGACAAAACAAAATGAATACCATTCAAATGACATTGGAGTCTTATGAAGCGAAGTGATTGGTCTGTGCAAGAAACTGAGCAAGGATCAAGGATACATTTTGACAAACAATGCAACATGCGCTTCCTCCCTCTCTGCTGTGAAACACAGAGTCAGCTCACATTCGCAAGTTCACTTCCGCGCATACCAGCTCCAGACTATTGTGAACACACTCAGGATCTTTTGCTGGGGCTGTGGATTACATGTAATAATGTTGTAAATAATGTTCAGTTTCTTAGGGTGCTTTCACACTTGGTTCGACTGCCTGGACCGAACCCGAGTCCATTGCTCCCCCCTCCCCCTGCTGGACTGTGATCATATTATATTATTTGGGTCAAACCAGGTCCGAACCGGATGCATTTGCTTCATCAAAGCAAAACTTTTATTTTTTATCAAATCATACGTCATTAATAGCGGTTCACTTCGGCGATTTAGTACAATTGCGTTCACTTCAGCAGCGAACCGTATCGGAGTTCACATGAACCAAACCCCAGACCACCTTTTTAAGCGGACTCGAGTACGGTTTGCGGGTGCGCACCCGAGTTCAAAAGACAGCGTTCACTGTTTGTATGCTTATCTCAAGGACTCCATTCGCTATACTTACCTGCCTCCATCGTCTCCATTGTCTCCATCGTCTCCATCGCTCCCCGTGTTCCAACCTTCCTGTGTGTGTGAGTGTTCCCGTCGTCTGCCTCCTACACCGCATCTTCTCTGCAACCACCATTCTACAAAGGACAGTATTTCATTCCGTATCCAAGTATTTCAAGTCTATTCCATTCTACACAACCTCATCGCTAACTCTAATGATTGTTCACAATAAACATCTCTTACTGCTTTTACTCCTGCCTCTGTGTCTCTCCCGTAACAGAAGACCGGACCCTAACAGCATAACAGCAGTCAAACCGATCCCTTCCAGGAACTGGTCCTGGAGATGGAACCGCAACTCTACCCCACCGACACAGCAAAAATTGCGTTCATTGTTTCCCAACTACAAGGTAAGGCCCTTCATTGGGCTGATGCTCTCTGGACTCAACAAGGCTCTGTTGTGAAATCCTACTCGACGTTCGTATCTCACTTTATCAGACTTTGGAAAGCCCATGGCGGATGCTTCTATCGGTGAGAAACTTTACAATCTAAGACAGAGAAATAAGACTGTTAACAATCATGCCTTGCAGTTCAGAACGCTAGCCGCCACCAGTGGATGGAATGAACAAGCCCTCAATACCACCTTTCGCCAGGGCTTAGAGCCGAAGCTGCGGTTGCATCTCGCTGCATACAAGGGACTCCATAGGATTAGAAAGATTCATCCAGCTCGCCATCCGCGTGGGTTCTCGTATGAAGTCGTGTCTCTAAGAGCACCAGGGCCAGCCATCCTTCAACAACCTCCTCCGTCGATCTGAACCCGTCAGCTCTCCAGAACCAGCCCCCGAACCTATGCAAGTGGATATTTCACGTTTGACCTATTCTGAGAGACAGAGAAGGCTGACCCAGAATCTGTGCTTATACTGTGGATCGCCTGGGCATGTTATCTCCGCATGCCCAACTCGTCCTCTTTGTCCCATGGTGAGTGCTATCATTCCTTCCATTCCTCAGATGAAACCACTCACAACGATAGTGAACGTTACTGCTGCTAACACTTCCGTTCCAGTGGTGATGCTCCTCGATTCTGGGTCAGCAGGAAACTTAATCTCCAGATCCCTCTGTCGACACCTCAAGCTCAAGACTTCGCCGTCTCCAACCGTCTACCAAGTTCAGTCCATCACGGGCAAACCCTTAAGCCGCAGTATGATCCGTCGATGTGTGGGACCTCTTCAACTACAAGTGGGGAGTCTTCATGTGGAGAGCATCCATCTGCTGGTTCTGGAGGAGTCCACCACTGACTTGGTTCTAGGGCGCCAGTGGTTGGTCCAACACAGTCCCAACATCTCCTGGCGCACGGGCGAAGTCCTGAAGTGGGGCGACCACTGCTACTCCGGCTGTTTTCCTGTTCTACCTGTTCCAAGATCTCTGTGCTCCGTAAAGGTCTCCTTGAACGCTACCTCCATTGAAAGTCCCATCGAAAACCGCTCCGTGGAGTTCCCATCTGACTACGCCCCCTTCAGTGACGTCTTCTGCCCTCAACGCGCCTCCAAACTTCCTCCACACTGGCCATGGGACTGTGCCATTGATCTGTTACCGGGTAAAACCAGTGCCTAGGGGACGCATATACCCCCTGTCAGTACTGGAGGAGAAGGCCATGGAGGAACACATCAAAGAGGCCCTTAATCAAGGCCCTGCATTGACTACCGGTCCCTAAACAAAATAACCGTCAAGTTTCGCTACCCACTTCCCCTCATCCCAGCGGCCCTAGAACATCTCCGTGGTGCCACTGTGTTCACCAAGCTGGACCTCCGTAGAGCGTACAACCTCATCCGGATACGCGAGGAGGACTAGTGGAAGACCGCCTTTGTTACGCCCACCGGCCACTATGAGTACTTGATCATGCCCTATGGACTTATTCCAGGATTTCATCCAGACCTGGCCCACTCCCACTACCATCAAAGAACTCCAACGTTTCCTCGGATTTTCCAACTTCTATCGTCACTTCATCAAGAATTACAGCAGCATCGTCAGTCCACTTACCAACCTTTTCCGTAAACAACCCAAGTCTCTGTCCTAGTCCCAGTCTGCCACCAACGCCTTCGACACACTGAGGAAAGCCTTCACTACCGCTCCCCTCCTTGTCCACCCAGACCAAAAGAGGCCATTCATCGTAGATGTGGACGCCTCCACCACAGGAGTGGGAGCAGTTCTCTCACAGCAGCAGGGGACACCAAGTAGACTCCATCCATGTGCCTTCTTCTCCAGCAAGCTCAATCCGGAGGAGGTCAACAACGACATCGGTGACCGAGAACTCCTGGCAGTCAAGCTTGCTTTGGAAGAGTGGAGGCATTGGTTGGAGGGAGCCAAACACCCATTCCAAGTTCTCACAGAACACAAGAACCTAGAGTACCTGAAAGCTGCTAAGCGACTCAATCCTCACCAAGCTCGATGGGCAATGTTCTTCTCCAGATTCAACTTCTCAATCTCCTATCGTCCTGGATCAAAGAATGTTAAAGCTGACGCTTTATCCCGTCTTCATGCTCCCGAAGAAAAGAACAAAGCTCCAGGAACAATACTTCCAGAGTCAATCTTCGTAAGTCCTATTCAATAGTCAGAAGAGACCATTCCCTCCTCCAATGCCTCCGCTCCTACTCCGCCGGGTTGCCCCCATGGCTTGCAATACATCTCATGGGCACGACGCACTCCACTCCTGCACTCAGTTCACTCTTCACTTGGCACTGGTCACCCGGGGGTCAACGAGACCCTCTTGCTGCTCAGACAGCGCTTCTGGTGGCCCAATATGGCCAACGACATCAGGAGGTACGTGCAGGGCTGCAGGGAGTGCGCCATCTCCAAAACCCCACGCCATCTTCCCACTGGCAAGGTTCTTCCTCTGCCCGTTCCTGAGAGACCCTGGAGGATTTCGTCACGGATCTCTCTGAGTCTGACGGTCACACATGCATCCTGGTAGTGGTGGATCGTTTCTCCAAAGGCTGTCGCCTTATACCTCTGTAAGGTCTACCTACAGCCATGACTACGGCTGAACTAATGTTTAACCATGTCTTCCGTTATTTTGGAATACCTGAAGATATTGTCTCTGACAGAGGACCTCTATTCATCTCTCAGGTCTGGAAGGCATTCCTCTCCCTCCTGGGTGTGACAGTCAGTCTATCCTCTGGCTACTACCCTCAGTCGAACGGGCAGACGGAAAGGAACATTCAGGAGATTGGCCGCTTCCTGCGTACCTTCATTCACGGCCATCAGGACTCCTGGATCCAGTACCTGGGCTGGACCGATTACGCACAAAATTCTCTCCGACAAGCCACAACTGGATTAACTACTCGGCTACCAACCTCCACTGTTCCCCTGGGATGGGGAACCCTCCAACGTTCCAGCGGTCGACTACTGGTTCCGGGAAAGCGAGAGGGTTTGGGACTCAGCTCACCATCAACTGCAGAGAGCCCTGCGCAGACGCAAGATGACAGCCGACCTTCGGCACTCCAACGCTCCCAATTACCAACCAGGGAAGAAGGTCTGGCTGTCCACCAGAGACATCAAGATGCGTCTGCCCTGCAAGAAGCTGAGTCCCTGCTTCATTGGCCCGTTCACAATTGTCCAACAGATCAACCCGGTCACCTATCATCTTCAACTCCCCGCACAATACAAAATAATTCACCCCACATTTCACGTTTCCCTGTTTTCCCCTCATTGCTAACTCTGCTGATTGTTCACAATAAACATCTCTTACTGCTTTTACTCCTGCCTCTGTGTCTCTCCCGTAACAAGTAAATACTATAGTGTTTTTGAACCATTCTCTAGCAAATATACTACAGTAAATTAACAAAAGTGTAGTAAATGCTCTAATATACTACAATATACTACAATTTACTGTAGTATCTTTACTATAGTATGGTTCAAAATCACTATAGTATTTACTAGAGTAAAATTACTGTAATTTTACTATAGGTGTTCTGCAAACAACGAGTCATTGGGTTTTCAGCATTGATAAATATAGATATTTTTGACAACACTATCACACTGTAAAAAATTGTAACAAAACACTGTAACAAAACACTGTAACAAAACTTATGTTTTGTATGACAAATTCAGCTTTTAAAGTTTATTCAACTATTTAACATGAAAGATAGCTCAACTAATTGAGATAACTCAAACAAATAAGTTGAGAAAACTCAAAAATGTTCTGCAGCTGGTTGCCTTAAACTTTTAAGTTTTCTCAATTTTTTTTTCTTTTTTACAGTGCATCCATTTTGTTTGTTTCTCCAAACTTTCAGTCCATAAATCACTCTGATCTCTTTTACTGTGCAGTTATGACCTGCTCTCCATGCTGCGCCGCAAGTGCTTTTTTCACTTCAAATATCAGGCCTTTTATTATTGGTCCGTTTGCGATTTAATCTCTTTATTGACTGCCGATATGCCGGTCAAATTGTCTTACTCAGTAATGAATTGTGATTTAAAATATAACAAAGTAGATTATTTAGCTTAATTTGTATTTAGTACAAGTTAAATGACATATTTATGACTTAAAAAGTCATAATTATCCAATATGATGCAGCATTATAGGGTTAAACTGGTGTAGGCCAACAAATAAAATGACATGCTCTGAAAGTGTTAAAAAGTCAATGAACTCTGTCACCTTAACTTTCTTCACAATCCGTAACAAATGCGAAAGTCTCAACTGTACTAGGTCTGTGTTGTTCCTGAGTGAAGTGAACCTCAAGAGAGACTCTGGTGTGACACGTTGACGTAGTCGCTTTAGGCTGAGCCCTGATTGGCGTGCATTGATCAACTAAAACAAAACAAAAAAAGCGCCAGCCAGCTCAAGTTTGCTCTCCATTTCACCATTTTTTTTTTCTGCTCTCCTTCCCCTAACGGCACATTATGGTCTTCTAAGTTGAATATACACACCGAAAAATGTAAATGTATAAACACACGAAAGGTCACTAGTCACATCATTGTCTCGGGAATGTGGAAGCCTACATTTACAGCCGAGAGGAGGCTGAGAGGCGGGATATATTCTCCACAGACGTCAGAAGGGCATGACGGAGGAGGTTTAGAGCCGTGGGATTCATTACGGACCGTCCTCAGTAGGCAAGTTTAACAGAAAAAAAAGAGGAGGTTGACCACAAAGGACAATTATCTGAAAATGGTGGAATGTGAGGCGTTAACTCACCATCGCGAGGCGAATCCAATCCTCAGGTGTTTAATTTGAGCGCTAGAAGTGCGTTCGTGGCTTTGGATGTCCAAAGAAATCACAAAGGGGGGATCGTTATGGCCATGAAATGTTTGCGATTATAAAAAGCCTTTATTCCACGCCTCATATTCTTCTTTTCTTCTGTTCATGATGAGTTCCACTGTACCGCGAGCTTTGTTAGAGATAATGATGTCTTTTTAAAGGGTACTTCTATGTTTCACAGTAGGTTAAGTAGCTCTTCTCACAAGTACTGAGATGTGAACTTCAAGATGGCTTTGCCGAGTGAATCAACCATTTTGAAATTAAATTAGTTGAGTAGAGTAAAATTGAGAATACTGGTGAGAATTTGTTCTTACTGTATTAGGTGAACTGTCTGTAGTACTGATGTATTTTTATATAAGCTACGTATGAATGTAGCTATACATTCAAATGTATACATTTCATAACAACATCAGAATGCTTATAATGACTTGGTGGATTTTTTTGTATTTCAATGCGTTTTCGACATCATAAAATCACAATGAATCTGAAATCCATTCGAATCTGGGCCACTTTCAAAAGTGGACTGATCAAATTTGTTGCCACGTGACTTCAGTGTGAACAGAATTCACGTGATTTTTTACATCAATCTAACTTGACATTTGTCATACATTCACACTTGCATACCTTTAACATAAGGAAAAAGATGTAGCATTGGGAACAAGCTCACAACAATGGGACACAATTGTCTTGTAGCCAAAGGCAACTATTTTTAACGCCTGGCAACTGGTGCAAAACATCTACGAAAAAGGTTCAGGTTGTCCACATTTCACTTTTATATTCTAATAACCATCACTGGATATGTATGCTTATTTTGAGGGGAAATTGTTCACCATAGCAACTCAACCACGTTGCATATTGACATATATACAGCATGTGATCTGTCTTATAGAAATTCACAGAGCAGATTTGCGATATTTTGTTGAGACCAAATGCGTGTTTATACATATTGAAGTAATATTTCAATCAACCAACCATTAAATCAATATGTATGTATATACAGCGATCAGGCATAACATTATGACATTCTAATTTTGTGCAGGCATAACATTCTATTTTTGTGTTGGTCCTCCTTTTGCTGCCAAAACAGCCCTTAACTGTCAAGACATGGACTCCACTAGACCCCTGAAGGTGTGCTGTGGTATCTAGCCACCAAGGAATACTGTTTCCATGACAGTGTTAATTTTGACAGCAAATTTTGATTTAGTTTTAGTCATAGTCTTTTGACGAAAATGCCATTTAGTTTTAGTCATATTTTAGTCACCCGAATTGTTTTTAGTTTTAGTCTAGTTTTAGTCGTCTAAAATCTAATGAGTTAAGTTAAATTGTAATGCATTAAATGAGCATTTAAGCATTACATAACCGACTGTTACTTGAACTGACATTGTGACATCATTGTGTTTGACAAAAATACACGAAAGAGAGCTCAATTAAAACTATCTATATAGTTTTTATAACTTTGTATTTCTGTTTTAGTAAGTATATCAGGTTAAGCTAAAGCTTCAAGTTTGTTTATTTATTTAAGTTATGGAGATTTTTAATGGTTTTATGAAACTATTATAACCCTGATACTTTATTGAATATGTGTCAAATACTGGTCTTTCCTCCTGACTATGAATTAAATGGGAATGAAATTAAATATAGTTTACTATGTAACCAAAAATGAATATATAATGCGTGACTCTTAATTATAAACAAGCTGGGAATACACCGGGACTCTTATTTTGAAACACCTCACTATTGCAGTTGCAGCTGCTCTTTCAAGTTCAGATAAGGGAGATAAAATATGCATTGTTACAACCGTCTAAAGCATATTACTATATACACATCGTAAAGTAAACATTGTCCTTGTTCATCAGCATTAATTCATAAACTATTGCCTGTTATAAATGTGTGTTATTCACTGATTGAGCCGCTCTGAACCGCGCATTGGAGATGCGTGAGCCTGTAGAAGCACAACAGCGCCGTGTTTGCCCGCACGTTACAACTCAAATGTGCGCATCTGTTTCACAGGACATCAGTTCTGACTGGATCTCTTCCCTAATCGTCCCTCCCTGACATTTTCGTCTCGTTTTTATTCGTTGACGATAATGACAGAAGATTTTCGTCACAGTTTTTGTCATCCAGCACTAGTTTTTATTTAGTTATCGTCTCGTTTTCGTCAGTGAAAAAAGGTCGTTGACGAAAATTATGACGAAAATCATTCGTCAACGAAATTAACACTGTTCCATGAAAGGGTGTACATGGTCTGCGACAATGCTTAAGTAGGTGGTACGTGTCAAAATAACATCCACATGAATGGCAGGACCCAACATTGCCCAAAGCATCACACTGCCTCCGTCGGCTTGCCTTCTTCCCATATTGCATTCTGGTGCCATGTGTTCCTCAGGTAAGCGATGCACACAGACCAAGCCATCCACGTGATGTAAAAGAAAAAGTGATTCATCAGACCAGGCCACCTTCTTCCATTGCTCCGTGGTCCAGTTCTGATGCTCATACTCAACATGTGCACCCTGACTGGTCTGCGGCTATGCAGCCCCGTACACAACAAACTGCAATGCACTGTGTATTCTGACACCTTTCTATCAGAACCAGCATTAACTTATTGAGCAATTTGAGCTACAGTAGCTTTTCTATTTGATCGGACCACATGGGCCAGCCTTCGCTCTCCACATGCATCAATGAGCCTTGGCCGCCCATGACCCTGTCCCCGGTTCTCCACTGTTCCTTCCTTGGACCACTTTTGATAGATACTAACCACTGCAGACCGGGAACACCCCACAAGAGCTGCAGTTTTGGAGATGCTCTGACCCAGTCGTCTATCCATCACAATTTGGCCCTTGTCAAACTCGCTCAAATCCTTACAGCCATTGCCCATTTTTCCTCCTTCTAACACATCAACTTTGAGGACATAATGTCCACTTGCTGCCTAATATATCCCATCCACTAACAGATGCCATAATGAAGAGATAATCAGTGTTATTTACTTCAGCTATCATAATGTTATGCCTGATACAGTTAGAATCTAAATTATTCAACCCCCCATAAACTGTAATAATTTACTTTTCTAAGGATTTAGATTTTTGTATTATTGCATCTATAACAATTTAGTGGCAAATTAAAAGTGATAATATACCCAGACAGCAAATAGTGTTGGCCCAGATCCGGGCCACATCTGGTACATGTGGATTCCATGCATACCAGATGTGGGCTGGATCTGGGCCGACACTAATGTTAATTGAGTTATAGGATTTTTTTTGCAATCAGCTATGTCATAATGATTCAACCCCTATTCAACGCTTCTGTTTTTAAGTCACTAACTTGTATGGCATGGTACAATATTAAGCCTTTGGAAAGTCCATAACAAAACTGAAATTTGCTTGTGCTGTTACACATGCATACATTTAGCCCATGCATGTGCTAAAGTTGAGAGCAAATACGCCCAAAAGAGTCAAAAGAGTTCTCTCAAAAAGTTATAGAGAACAAATTGCTTCACGAAGTTCCTAGACACACAGCTGGCAGCTTCATTCGTAAGTTTAAAATCTGTTGTACCAGAAAAACTTTTTGAAGAAAAAGCACAATATCATTAAAGGGAATAAAATGTTTGATCAGAGCAACTGAGAAAAACCTTCAATTTACTGCCAAAGACTTGCAAGATGACCCGATGAAAAGAGGAAAAAACATTTCAATGCAGAGTATAAGAACACCAGACAAGCATGGCCTTCATGTTGAAACATCTTGCCAAATGCCCCTCTTGACCAAGAAAAACATTAAAGGCAGACTTAAATATGCTCAAATTCATTTGGATAGACCTGTGGAGTTCTGGAAGAATATTTTATGGAGTGATGTTACCAAACTGTAACTTTTTGGACCAATGGATCAGCCCTTGGACCCAGTCTTGTTATGGGGGGGCTTTGCTGCTGCAGGAAAAGGAAATCTTGACTGTATGAAATACATCATGAATAGTTTGAAGTATCAAGCCATTTTGGCAAAGATGGTAATGCCTTCGGTGCAGAGACTGAAGCTTGATGATCAATGGACTTTCCTGCAGGACAGCCATCCCAAAGAATACATCCAGATCTACTTCAGCTTGGTTCAGGGATCAGTCGTAGAGTGTTCTTGAGTGGTCTTCAGATTTCAATGTCATTGAAAATATTTGGTGGACTCAAAAAGCAGTGGTAACCTGAAAACCAAAGATTATCAGTGATCTGGAATCAAGCAATGAATGGCTAAAGATTGCAGTAAAGAGGTGACAGAAGCTTAGAATAAAAGATTCTGCACAAATTTTGACTTTTGAGAGTTCAAATAATTTTGAACATGAATGTTTAGAGCCAATTAGCTTTTTGAATTTTGTATCAACTTTACGTTCTCAGAATCACTCAAATGTGTATTGAAGGCACAATTAAAATATTAAAAAGATTAAAATATCCTAAAACCACTAGAACAATTATATATATATATATATATATATATATATATATATATATATATATATATATATATATATATATATATATATATATATATATATATAATCATGAAATTATGTCATTGTTAGTGACACATTATATATATATATATATATATATATATATATATATATATATATATATATATATATATATATATATATATATATATATATATATATATATATATATATATATATATATATATAATGTGTCGCCTAACAATGACATAATTTCCGCATTACCCAACACAGTTAGTCTTATTGTTTAAATCTTTTTTTCTTGATTTACCGCGAGTACTATGTTTTACCATGCGTAATATTGATCTAGCTCACTGCAGTGTGAACAAGTGTCTCATAGTAGCCGCCGAGCGAACGCACATTGTAACATTATAACATAACTTTCAACACACTCAAATGTATCTAATATGATAAAACTGCCCTGTATTGCTCCACATACTCATGAGCGGAAGAACAAAAGCGCTCGTCTGAGGCATAATAAAAGCTCCAGTGCTCTCGAGCCGTGTGTCGGGCTCGTCTCTCATTAGCAACCGCTCCAGCGACCTCGCTTATTCCCACCCTGCTTCATACTACAGTAACGTTAAAGCTACACTGTGTAACTTTTTTAGTTTATTCTTAGCTAAAAACAATTAGTTCTTTCAAAAATATATGTGCTCATTAATGTATATTTACTTCTTTCAAGTAATAAAGTATTTTCGTAAGTTTATAATATGCCATTGAAAATACATACGGGTGAGGGGTTCGAATGCGCGTCACCATGTTACCCCTCCATCTTGAAAGTACATGAACCAAAGAGGGACATGCCCGTAAATTCAAGCTTCGCCTTTCGCGTTTTAACACTCAATGGCACTGTGTCGAATGTGAAGAGGGGGATTGCTTGAGACTGATATAGCCTACAATGTAAACTTTGCCTTTCGCTAGTGATGTCGTACAATATACAGAATAACGATAGCACCGATAAAAGTTAATTTACTAAGATTAGCTTGCATTAGTCTGGGAACCTGATAGCTGATGTTAGCAATGAAATGGTAAAAAATAACGAAAACATAAAACTATTATTCATTTTACATAGATGTCATAACCTACATGTTAACTGACAAATTAAATAACTGCAACTTATAATAGTTTTCTAAAGTAACCTCATCACCTGAAGGAACACTCATGGACGAGGTCGAACTGGAAGCCATGTAAATCGGCCACCGTAGGAGTTAAAACGAAATTGGAATTGAGAGGAACAGAAACCAATATTCACTGGATGGTCATATACCTTTTCACCGCTAGATGGGGGAAAATATCACACAGTGTAGCTTTAATAAATCTTTAATACAATAGCTCCATCCATAAATATGATTTCTGCCCGAGTCTGTCGGATTCTTTTGCACCGGCTGTAGAGGTGAAGACAACAACTCCCATGATTCTACGAAATCAAGGCGCCATCAAGCTACGCCTTTGTTTTGAATAAGCGACATCTAGTTGCTAAATTTACATATTGTACATAACACTAGAACCGCCAGGGGTTGCTGTATACCTAAAACCAGCCAGCGGGTAAAATTTATCCATACAGATGATTACTGTGTTAATCGGCTAAAAAAATGATTATGTCACTGTATTTTTTCTCCCATATGCCTTTGACCCAGAAAACATCGCAACATCAAATGGAACTGCAACATGAATTTACATTGGACTTAAAAAAATCCACCACATGCCACTGATGTGTTTGTTCTCCTGGTAGCATGACTTCCTCCTTAAATCAAAGACCTGCTACAGCGGTGTCACCCACCCGATGGATACTGACGGATTGAAAGATTCATACTAGCAGCCTTTTGAGCAAAAATCTCACATGTTTCACAAAAGAAAAATTATGCCATTGATAATATTTATAATAATAATAATAAAGTAAATCTTGTTTTCAGGATATTTAGATATAAAATATTTCTTTTTCATGAGGTCCCTGCTTGGCCTTTATATGACTTGATTTAAAACCAAACATTGATAAATTCCCACCATCGCAAGAGTCTTTTCAAAAGCATCAGTCTTAACATGATGCAGCGTGCCAGTGATACTACTTTGATCTGCCATGGCAGAGCGGAAAATCTGGGCCGACATGAACACAGGCGGCCATATCAAACGAATAAACAAAATAAAGAGTTTTATTTTCTTTTGACGGCCAAACGGCCCCTCTAAACCACTAGGCGATATTGCTGTCTGTTGTGTGTCTTATACACGTCCAATGAGATGGAGAATTGCCAGGCAGGGCGAAACTGCGAAGAGAGGGAAGCAATTCACCCCACCTGTCTTGTCCCATTTGAGGAAGTGTCGTCGGGTTTGGCTCGAGAGAGGTGATTTGGTCTTCTGCAGTGAGCTGCAGAGTGACTCCTCTGCCTGTAATAGTCTTCAGACCCACTGACATTGCCTGTTCATGTGGATCCTGCCGTGCTGTTCCTTAAGAATGCTTCCATAGAAGCTGCGTGAATTGCCTGGAACGTTATGCAAATTTCTTACAGCAGTCATTGATAAAATTCTTTGCATGGCTTGCACTGTTCGTTTATTAAACATATTTATATCCATTAGCACATTTATAGCTATTCAGCAGATTTTCACCTACAATCAGTGGAAAAATTGTGTAAAGTGTGCAATTTTGTGTGGGCCTGTTTATTTGCTTAGAAAGTAGGGCAAAATGTGTCAGTGGGTGAACCATGTCGTATTAATCTAGCAAACTGTGCATAATTTTGTTATGTGACCATACTGTTTGTTTAGAAAAAAGCCTATCCTGTACAGATGCCTGCGATTGAGAGATTGTGAAAAAAAGCTATTTTTAGTGAAAAATTAATGTAATTTATGCATGACAAGTGGGGAACTGACATGAACTTTATGTCAAAGCATCTAAATGCAGAAAATGCCATTACCATTGGTCTCGATGGAAAAAACTTGGGCCAAATTTCTTCGAAGACTCCAAGAAAGTGTTGGCAAAGAACATTATTAAGTCAACTAATTATGTATTGAGGACGATAACTCAGCCTCACAAGGTCTGGAAAGCTGCAAAGAGCAGAAAAGCAACATTTTGTATTTCCCTGAACCCTTGATAGTTTGAATGTGGAATAATAATGTCTTAGTTTCTTCATGGTGCAATGTTTCACACTTCACAGCATTCATTTAGACACAAGACACTAACATACTGTATATAAACCAAAGGTATAATGGTACACAAAATGCTGGAGGCATGGTTCTTTTTTTTTTTTTTTTTGGTAAAACAAAACATTTTTACTGAATAAATTATGGCTCTGTCTTTAAATTTAAAAAGTCTATAATTCGTTAAGACTCAAATAACCAACTTTACTTGTTCAGATTCGTTCACTGATTCATTTAGTGCTTTGTTCTTTAGATCAAAATCACCAACTGTAGATTAATTCAGTGATTCATGTAGCGCATAATTGATTCAGACTCAAATCACTAACTATATATACTGGTTCAGATTCATTCAAATGTGGTCCAAGGAAAGAACAGTGGTGAACCAGCGACAGGGTTATGATGTACGTGGGGTGCGAAGGCTGGCCTGTGTGGTCCGTTCAAACAGACGAGCTACTGTAGCTCAAATTGCTCAAGAAGTTAATGCTGGTTCTGATGGAAAGAGGATACACAGTGCATCATGGGGCAACAAAAGAAGGTGGCCTAATCTGATAAGGTTTTTTTTACATCACGTGGATGGCCGGGTGTGTGTAAGTGTCGCTTACCTGGGGAACACATGGCACCAGGATGCAGGCAAGAAGGCAAGTCGGCGGAGGCTGGGAAACCTTGGGTCCTGCCATCCATGTGGATGTTACTTTGACACATACTGCCTACCTAAGCATTGTTGCAAACCATGTACTCCCTTTCATTGAAATGGTATTCCCTGGTGGCTGTGGACTCTTTCAGCAGGATAATGCCTCCTGACACAAAGCAAAAAGGGTTCAGGAATGGTTTGAGGAGCACAACAACGTGTTTAAGGTGTTGACTTGGCCTCCAAATTCCCCAGATCTCAATCCAATCGAGCATCTGTGGGATGTGCTGAACGAACAAGTCCGATCCATGGAGGCCCCACCTTGCAAATTACAGGACCTAAAGGATCTGCTGCTAACATCTTGGTGCCTTTTAACACAGCACACCTTCAGGTGTCTAGTGGAGTCCATGCCTCGACAGCCAAGGGATGTTTTGGCAGAAAATGGAGGACCAACACAATATTAGTCATATTGTTATGCCTGATCGGTATACAGTCGTGGTCAAAATTGTTGGCACCCCTGGTAAATATGATCAAATATGGCTGTAAAAAAATAAATCTGCATTGTTTATCCTTTTGATCTTATATTCAAAACATTCACAAAAATCTAACCTTTCATTGAAGTAAAATAATTGAAAATGGGGGGTAAATCACATTATGAAATAAATGCCTTTCTCCAAAACACGTTGGCCACAATTGTTGGCACCCTTTTATTAAATACTTTTGCAAACTCCTTTTCCCAAGATAACAGTTCTGAGTCTTCTCTAATGCCTGATGAGTTTGGAGAAACCTGACAAGAGATCACACACCATTCCTCCATACTGAATCTCTCCAGATCCTTCAGATTCCCAGATCCATGTTGGTGCTTCTTCTCTTCAGTTCAGCCTCTCATTCTCTATAGGGTTCAGGTCAGGGGACTGGGATGGCCATGACAGAAGCTTCATTTTGTGCTCAGTGACACATTTGTGTGTTGATTTTGATGTTTGTTTTGGATCTTTGTCCTGATGGAAGATCTAACCACGGCCCATTATAAGATTTCTAGCAGAGGCCGTCAGGTTTTGATTTTTTATCTGTTGGTATTTGCTAGAATCCATTATACCATGTGTCTGAACAAGATGTCCAGGACCTCCAGCAAAAAAATAGGCCCTCAACGTTAAAGTTCCAGCTGTATTTTTATCCGTGGGCATGGGGTACTTTTTATCCCTGTTTGCACAAAACCCTTCTGGTAGATTTGCTGCCACAAAGCTCTTTTTACAGTTCATCTGACCACATAACCAGGTCCCGTCTGAAGTTCCAGTCGTGTCTGACCACTGAATATGCTGGAGTTTGTTTCTGGATGAGCGAGGAGGATTTTTCTTGAATCCCTCCCAAACAACATGTGGTAATATAGGGGCTTGTTAGATTTTTTTTAGGCTTTCTGACCACAAGACTCAACTAATCTCTGTGATTCTCCATCTATGATACTTGGAGAGTCTTTGTCCACTCAAACTCCTCTCCTCGCTGTGCATTAGGACAATATAGACACACATCCTCTTCCAGTCAGATTCATAACATCTTTAGCTGATTGGATCTTATTAATTATTGCCCTGATGTTGGAAATGGGGGTTTTCGATGCTTTAGCTATTTTCCTACAGCCACTTTCTATTTTTTTCTGCACATCAGAACTATATTCAGTGGTTTTACTCATTGTGATGAATGATTTAAGGGAATTTGGCCTTTGTGCTTCCCTATATTTGAGCCCGATCTCACGAAGATGCGTATCAATAGTAGTACAATGTGCAATCTCGTGGAATGTATACGCCAAAACTCATTTTGACGTGCACATGGTACGCCGTTTTTGGCGTGCATATGATACGCACTTTATGCCGTATTATATGTACGAACCCCCCCACCCCCACCCTCACCCTACCCAAAAGTGTGTCATATACACGCCATAAAGTGCGTATCATATGCACGCCAAAAACGGCGTACCATTTGCACGCCAAAACTCATTTTGGCGTATACATTCTACGAGATTGCACACTCGTACTATTTATACGCATTGTCATGAGATCGTGTTGCTATATTTATACTTCTGTTTAACAAGACATCATAGCTGGACAATTTCATGTTCCTTGTCACCCTGGTGTGCTAAAAAATTTAAATATTAATGGGAATATTTTACTCATAACATTTTTAAGGGTTGCCAACAATTGTGGCCAACGTGTTTTGGAGAAAAGCATTTATTACATAATGTGATTTACCCCCCATTTTCAATTCTTTAACTTCAATGAAATGTTAGATTTTTGTGAATATTTTTAATAAAAGATCAAAAGGATAAACAATGCCGATTTATTTCTTACAGCCATATTTGATCATATTTATCAGGGGTGCCACGATTTTTGACCACGACTGTATATAGCTTCATTTACTGATTTGTTTAGTGCATCATCACAGCATTTGTTTAGAAACAAAACACCAACTTGTGTAGTTGGATCGTTCAATCAATTTTGCTCTTTCACAGCCTGACAACTGTATAATCGAATTGCTTGTGCTAAAGTCTTGAAGGCAAGAAAAAGACAAAGAAATCAAGGAAGAGAGTTCACTGAACATATAATAGAAATTGAAAACACCAAACCCAGCAGGTAACAAAACTTTCTACAATTTCTACAATTGCTAGTCAGAAATGACCATGTGACCTATATTCTTTGTTACGTTCACAGGAAACACATGTACAGTAAAAAAAAAATGATGTTTTCCTTAAGCACAGCTCTACCTAAAACTATGATGTGGGTTGGCACAGACTTTGCCTCTTGTGCATTTAAGATTGCAACCAGGTAAACAAAGAGGCGGGGAGTGACGATATGTGTATTTATAAATGTCTCTGCATAATGTATGGTGCTTATCCTGCATCTTAATAATAGTGCTAATCACGAGAAGCAGGTGCTTGACTGTACTGTGGGTGAAATGAGTCACAAAATGAAGGCTTTTGAATGCAACACATGCAACACACACACACACACACACACACACACACACACACACACACACACACACACACACACACACACACACACATGTCTGGTTTACTATCTTTGTGGGGACTCTCCATAGACTTAATGGGTTTTATACTGTACAAACCGTATTTTCTATCCCCAGACATAACAACCCAGTGTTTGGGTAGTTTTTGTGTAACCCAGATCCTGGGTCAGACATAACAACCCAGTGTTTGGGTAGTTTTTGTGTAACCCAGATCCTGGGTCACACGTAACAACTCAGTGTTTGGGTAGTTTTTGTGTTACCCAGATCCTGGATCAGACATAACAACTCAGTGTTTGGATAGTTTTTGTGTTACCCAGATCCTAGGTCAGACATAATAACCCAGTGTTTGGGTAGTTTTTGTGTTACCCCGATCCTGGGTCAGATGTAACAACCCAGTGTTTGGGTAGTTTTTGTGTTACCCAGATCCTGGGTCAGACATAACAACCCAGTGTTTGGGTAGTTTTTGTGTAACCCAGATCCTGGGTCAGACATAACAACCCAGTGTTTGGGTAGTTTTTGTGTTACCCAGATCCTAGGTCAGACGTAACAACCCAGTGTTTTGGTAGTTTTTGTGTTACCCAGATCCTGGGTCAGACATAACATCCCAGTGTTTGGGTAGTTTTTGTGTAACCCAGATCCTGGGTCACACGTAATAACCCAGTGTTTGGGTAGTTTTTGTGTAACCCAGATCCTGGGTCAGACATAACAACCCAGTGTTTTGGTAGTTTTTGTGTAACCCAGATCCTGGGTCAGACATAACAACCCAGTGTTTGGGTAGTTTTTGTGTTACCCAGATCCTAGGTCAGACGTAACAACCCAGTGTTTTGGTAGTTTTTGTGTTACCCAGATCCTGGGTCAGACATAACATCCCAGTGTTTGGGTAGTTTTTGTGTAACCCAGATCCTGGGTCAGACGTGTTACCCAGATTCTGGGTCAAACATAACAACCCAGGGGTTGAGTTATTTATCGCAGGCTTTTTGGTACATGTCTTCTGTAAAACAGGTGTGTGTACATTTCATTTTATATATAAATTTGTTATTGTGCTGTATATCATGTAATGTTATGCAAAGCAACATACAGGGGCACGATGTGAGTCACCTAAACGAGTGTCACATCTGTCTTTTCGGATGATGGAAACACCTGAGGTCTTGCTTAAAATTTAATGATTTTATTAAAAAAGATACAAAAAATATAAATACTTATGATGTTAAAATATATCTTCACAACTGTACACTGATAGTTTATGGACAGGTTATGGAGTCAGTCACTGTATATTTCAGCTACGAGTGAAACGCAGGACGGCGGTCTAAAGTTAGAAGTTCCTCCGCTGAACATGAGACAAGCTCCGGCACGAGATCCAGCGCTGTTACTGTGTTTTTTTTAGAGTGTAGACAACAACTGAATAGAAAACAGGAAAAAAGCAGCTTAAACTGCTTTGCTGGTCTTCTTTTGTGCTTTTGTCGGCTGGTTAAGCCGGGATACCAGTTTGAGGTGGTTTAAGATATTTTTATATAAGATCGAAAAAATGCATTAGCATTTTTAGCAAGTTACATGTGTTACAGTGCGTTTAAGCCATTTAAACAATAGTCTACTTTCTTTATCTGCTCTTCTTTTCCAGTATGAAAATTTTCATTATGAAATAGTGTAGGCCTATTAAAGTCATAGTATGTTTTACATTTGATTGAACTGGACAAAATCTAACTGATAAATTGATTGATTTGGTGTTTCTTAATACGTGAATTTGTTTCTCTGTTAAAATATCCAAGCATCCTTACAATAACAACATGTGCTGCTTGCATAGACGATGGAACTTGCTAGGTTTTGGAACAGAGTCAACACCAGAGGTACAATCACACATTACTGAGGAGCGTCTAGCCGGAGAGAAGAAAATGAGAGGAGAGTTGCTCTACAGGCACTGTATTCCCTCCTTTCATTAAATGGGCTAATGAAGCCTCTAGTGACCATGTGCGCTCTCTGGAGAAGCAAATTTATCTTCATGTGCTCCTGACACGCCAGGGGATCCGCATGAGGAGTGTGAAACATGTTTTTAGTAATGCAAAATACTGTATGATAAACTTTGCTTCCGTCTCGCCGCGAGCACTCGTTACACATTCAATTTACAGTTTTCACGTGACTGGATTACATTTACATGCTAAAACATTTGTGCGTCCAAATTGTCCTAGGATGGACCACTAAAGGTTCTTTATAGGCATAGAAATTTCCATTACACAAAAGGTTTTTCGTAGTAGGAAATTTGTCCACATTAAGGAAACAAATGGTTATTTTAAGAACTGTTCCCTGAAATGTTCTTTGGGAAACAAAATGTTACATGTATGGCATCACTGCAAAATCACTTTTGGAACCTTTATTTTTAAGAGTGTACAACCAAATTACACTCAGGTTACTTGCCGCCACAATGGTAGCTAAAGTTCCCCCTAATGTGTTTCTTGACAATAGAATGAAAGACAGAAAAAGGGAGTGAAAGAGTCTAGAGGTGACAAACGAGCACCTTAGGAGCGATGATTTCATGAATTTTAAAAGCAGGTGTGCTGCCCGGAGGGTAAACAAAGGGTTGGGGCTTTGTGACATACATCAGAGGTGGTGCCTGACCTTCCCCGGCCTGGGTGATGGATGTTAAGGCCAAAAAGCTTCTGGCGGCTTCAGATTGTGGTTGCACATCCGTTTGAGCTGCGTTCCTGGAAGTCTCATTGGACAAAACGGACTATTGCCCAGGAGAATTTTGGATCTTTCTAATGGAGAAGGACTCCTGAGGGAAGATGTAGTAATCTCAAGGTGTAGTAATGCGTTGAGATGATAGACGATGGAACATGTCAAGAAGACAAATACCTCAGAAATGAGAAACTGGAGCTGAAAGGAGCTTTATTTCTGGTCTCGCCAATGGAAATGTGACATTCCGTTTATCGAATAAACCCCTAAGTACATGAATGAGTCAACATGAAAGATCACCCTGAATGGTGTGATAATACTTTTCCAAAGAAATGAATGTACAATTATTGCTTTAAGGAACTTAAATGGGCAAAATAATAATTATTATTATTTACATATATATATACATATATACATATATATACATATATACATATATACATATATATATATATATACATATATACATATATACATATATATATATATATATATACATATATACATATATATATATATACACATATATACACACACACTCACCTAAATGATTATTAGGAACACCTGTTAAATTTCTCATTAATGCAATTATCTAATCAACCAATCACATGGCAGTTGCTTCAATGCATTTAGGGTTGTGGTCCTGCTCAAGACAATCTCCTGAACTCCAAACTAATGTCAGAATGGGAAAGAAAGATGATTTAAGCAATTTTGAGCGTGGCATGGTTGTTGGTCATTTTTTTTTTATAACTCTGATTGTATTTGTCTGAAAGAAGAATCTCACATGGGGTGGCTTGAGGGTGAGAAAATTATGGGATAATTTTGGGTGAACTATCCCTTTAAAGTTCAATTATGGGATTTGACAAAAGCAAAATTTTTACATGGATTTTCAAAGCTGTTATACATACAGGAACTTGAGGGATCTGGTAAAGAATGACTACAGGCAGAAGTAACTTATAAATGTCTGTATATAAATTAAGACAATAAAAAGTCTAATCATACCTCATCTGACAGAAAAGGTGATGGTGTTTTCCTTTCGCAATGCTAGAAATCCATTGCACCGCGGATCTTCGCTTCACGTTGCATCTCCATCCCTTTCAAATAAAACAATTCTGAAAATGGCCTTTCCTTATTTTGACAATTCCTCTAAAGTTAGCTTTTGACGGAGGTATTAAACTGCTCCAAACACAATACAGCCCCAATGTTACGGCAAATGTTTAACGCTATTGCACACGGATGCTTGAAACGATAACTTATACTCAGCACGAATAAACCGCATCACAGACAAATAAGTTAATAAACATTTACAAATGACGACACATACATTCAGGAAAGCTCCAAGAGCATGAACTAAATCTTTCAATGTGTGACGATATGCATAAAATGATAAACGCGACGGCTCTCGCATTCATTTGCCAAACAAGCTAGATGACAACTAAATAACGTCACATAAACAACGTATTTGACATATAACAAAATAGAACTCTCACTTTTTACCATATAAGTGTTAGAACTGCTTCCACAAATCTGAAATCCGACTTTAAAAATAAACTTTGGCCAAAATCATCTGCATGTGTAATGGCGCTTGAGTCTAGTTTTTTTTCGCGCCGACCAGTTCTTGTACCCACAATGCATAATTCAAAATATGGATAAAGACCTGTAAAACACAAATATGGAAAATTCCTTTAAATTATTATGGTACATTGTACTGTATTTTTAAGGATTTTTTTACAGTGTATACAGGTCCTTCTCAAAATATTTGCATATTGTGATAAAAGTTCATTATTTTCCATAATGTAATGATAAAAATTAAACTTTCATATATTTTAGATTCATTGCACACCAACTGATATATTTCAGGTCTTTTATTGTTTTAATACTGATGATTTTGGCATACAGCTCATGAAAACCCCAAATTCCTATCTCAAAAAATTGGCATATTTCATCCGACCAATAAAAGAAAAGTGTTTTTAATACAAAAAAAAGTCAACCTTCAAATAATTATGTTCAGTTATGCTCTCAATACTTGGTTGGGAATCCTTTTGCAGAAATGACTGCTTCAATGCGGCGTGGCAAGGAGGCAATCAGCCTGTGGCACTGCTGAGGTGTTATGGAGGCCCAGGATCCTTCAATAGCGGCCTTAAGCTCATCCAGAGTATTGGGTCTTGCATCTCTCAACTTTCTCTTCACAATATCCCACAGATTCTCTATGGGGTTCAGGTCAGGAGAGTTGGCAGGCCAATTGAGCACAGTAATACCATGGTCAGTAAACCATTTACCAGTGGCTTTTAAGCAGATGGAAGCATGAAGTGCTTCAAAATCTCCTGATATCTAGCTGCATTGACCCTGCCCTTGATAAAACACAGTGGACCAACACCAGCAGCTGACATGGCACCCCAGACCATCACTGACTGTGGGTACTTGACACTGGACTTCAGGCATTTTGGCATTTCCTTCTCCCCAGTCTTCTTCCAGACTCTGGCACCTTGAGTTGCGAATGACATGCAAAATTTGAGCGACAGTCCAGTGCTGCTTCTCTGTAGCCCAGGTCAGGCGCTTCTGCCACTGTTTCTGGTTCAAAAGTGGCTTGACCTGGGGAATGCGGCACCTGTAGCCCATTTCCAGCACACGCCTGTGCACGGTGGCTCTGGATGTTTCTAATCCAGACTCAGTCCACTGCTTCTGCAGGTCCCCCAAGGTCTGGAATCGGTCCTTCTCCACAATCTTCCTCAGGGTCCGGTCACCTCTTCTCACTGTAAAAAAAAAAGTTGAGTTAACTTAAAATAAAGCAACCAGCTGCAAAGCATTTTTGAGTTTACTCAACTTCAGTGGTTGAAGTTGTGCCAAATCATTTTCGAAAGTTCACTAAACTTATTTGATTAAGTTAATTATACTTTCCTCAGTAAGTTCATCTAACTACCAGTCCAACTCAAAGACACAAGTAAGCACAACTACAGAGGTCTTGAAGTTCAATAAACTCAAAAAAAGCTTTGCAGCTGGTTGCTTTATTTTTTTAAGTTAACTCAACTTTGTATTTTTTACAAGTTGATTCAACTTTCTACAAATATCTCACCCAGATACCTGTATAGCCCTCACATTAAGAGTTCAAATGCAGCAAGTACAAACCATACTGTAAATACAACACAATACAAAATACATTGCCATCATTTTTATCAGAAATTATTTATTGACAATTCTGCAAAACAGCATTTTCTGTCTGCATGAGGTACATGCATTAGAAGGTAAAGTTCTACTCCACTCTTCAATAAAAAAAAAAAAAAAAAAAAAAAAGATTATGCACCAAATTAGAATAAAAATTGAAATAACTAAATGCTAAACTTATAATTATCCATATCCATATATACAGATTGCAGCAACTTGAAAATTTTTTGAAGGACCAGACTCTTGCTGAGCATCAAGAACATTACAGACGTTTGAAAAAATTCTTAAGGATATAAATTAAGCCAAAGAGAGGAGTAACAATTGCAGCAAAGTTATTGCACAGTATCTGGCCCAATCTGCTCTTAGTACTACAGAGAGGCACCTTATATTTGGATTTGACTGGATGGTGGCATCATCTTCAACAATGATGATCAGCTCCTCAGCTTCCCCCATGTGAGTGTCTTCTGGCTCTGTGTCCTGCAATAGAAATAAGCATAAAATTATGGTCAAAACTATTTTTTTATTGAATTCCATTGAACCACAGTGTTCCTAAACATGTGCTCATGTAACTTTATTTGGAAAGTAAAGGTGGCCATTATTTTAAAAGTTTAGTTCACCCAAAAATTAAAATGAGCCCATGATTTACTCACCATCAAGCCATCCTAGGTGTATATGACATTCTTCTTTCAGACGAATACAATCAGTTATATTAAAAAGCACATAAAAGTGCATCTATCCATCATATAACTGCTCCAAACGCAAGCGCCTGTCGACTTCCATTCCGCTGACAGCTGGAAGCTAGTTATTTTAGTCTATAAAGTTTTAAATAAGGATATTGCTAACACAAACATGCCACGTCGCTTCAGGAGGCCTTTATTAACCCCCTGGAGCCGTGTGAAAAAGTTTTGCACTTTTATCGACTTAAAAACAGAAATCACCATTCACTGCCATTATAAACCTTTGAAGAGCCAGGATATTTTTTATTTATCTAACTTTTATTCGTCTGAAAGAAGAATGTCATTTACACTTAGGATGACTTGGGGGTGAATAAATAATGGGCTAATTTTCATTTTTGGGTGTTCAAATTCAGCCACTGAACTAAAACTGATAAACAGAATATATTTCCCAAGCCCAAGCATTGCCACGACTGCACCTGTGCTAATAGAAGTCATTTCAGCATTGATGTGATTACAATGCTGATACAACTTGTTGAATTTGTGCTATCAGATGAAGTCAAACTTATCACTGATCATTCAATTAAGTATTTTTTACCATGATTTTGTACCCTGCTCTCTTCTCTTTCCTCTGTCTCTTGGCTGACAAAGAGCAGATGATAAGTTTTGTATACCTAACAGGACCTGATAAACAAGTGAACAGGTGAAGTATATGTGTGTATATGCTGATGACACACATCTTCTTACCAGGCAAGTCTTCAGGATGTTTCCAAACTTTTCCCTCATAAACAACGGTTTCTGAGAGTTGGCCTTTCTTTGAGCAAGCACATTGGAGTTTATGTGACTGACAGAAAAACAAACATGGAACAAGTTATATGCATGTTATATCCAAAGAGAAGCATGGGACTTGAGCTTGACAGAGAGATGATCACATGCTAAATAATTACCTGATGTACAAGTTGGTCTAGTAGGATCTTCATCTCATCTCCATACTCTGTACAACTAGATGTTTAGTCATCCAACGAGGGGAAAAGGTGCACTCCTGTAATACTCACCACAGACCCAGAAAAAAAAAAAAAGTTAAAACAGTAAGAATTAAGTGTACACAACTTAATTTAGATCTATAATACTCACCTGATTTTTCAAATGGTCACTTTTTTGCACATCTGCAAGATTTGTCAGTGCATCCCTGATGTTTTTTTCTTCTTTTTTTTCTAAAAAGGACAGATACAACAGAACAAAGATACAAAAAAAAAATCAGTTGCAGTATGTTAATTTAACATGTAGTATTACAGAAATGGAACAATCAAATGTGAAAACAATTCAATGCATAGTATTCACTGTAAAGATACAAAACAGCAGCAAGTGATTTTGTCTTTTGTTGTTTGAGTAACATAGACACAAGACAGGCAGGTACATAGGCTGCTGTCCCTTTAAGAGCTAATGTAGTACAGATCTAAAACAGCCTACTGAAAAATCTTAGATTCACTTAATTAATGTTAAATTAAGACATAACCAACTGCGTTTACGGTAATGCTACACACGGTGGCCTTTTTGACAAAATTGGGTATGTGTTTCACTATCAAATCGCACAAAAACACTAACGATTAGCAATCACATGCAGCCTTCAACATTAACATCATGCACGTGCTTCTATTTCTTTTCTCATTCAAGCATGTTTCCTCACTCTTAACTAAAGTGTCAATAAAGTTAAAGCTGTACATTTTGGAGCTCGGTTAATAAAAACAAAACTGTCTGCATGCGTCTTGCGGAAGAACATTATAGTCGGAGCTACTTCTCTCTGTTTATGTCTATGACGAGTCACGCCGAAGGTACTGTGCTACTCCGCATCGCTGCCGGCTGACCTAAAATAGTCCCAAAATAAACATTCTTTATAGGCGTAGCGTAGTGATTCAGGATAAAACAAAAACACGGTTTGGAAAATGGATTCATGGTGTACTTGCTCATTATATCTATTTCGTAAATTTTGAACACAAAGTTACAAAGTACAGCTTTAACGTTACTGTACTACGTGGACAATCTCTAGCGATATACATTTTATATAACGCTAGTCTCCACAAAAATATCATCCACCCAGCCATAATCTAGCTGTATATTTGGATCATTTTGATACATACCTTCTAATGTTAACAGATTGCCAACAAGACTGATCACCACATGCTTTAGTATGAGTTTATCGTCTTTTAACATTTAACAAACAAGGTGTGCTCTGTATGTAGCTTAATTTAATTCATAAATCTTAAAGAAAACTTACCTCAACCAGATGAAATCCAGTCCCTTCCAAAGCATGGTTGAAGGAGGAAACCCCGCGCACGTTACAGCGCCGACAGACTGCGCATGTGCGATGATGGGAAGTCATCAAGAAATCAAAACAATAAGTTCTCAACTTACTTGTTTGTGTTCAGTGGACAAAAAATTTGTATACGTGCAGTGAATTCGTTTTTATAAGTAAACTCAACATTGTGGTCAATAATTTGTCCACTCGACTTAAAATTTTAAACTGAGTCAACAATTTGCAAGTTTGATTTTTTACAGTGTGAGGTGCCTTGATACAGCACTCTGGGAACAGCCTATTCATTCAGAAATGTCTTTCTGTGTCTTACCCTCTCGCTTGAGGGTGTCAATGATGGCCTTCTGGACAGCAGTCAGGTCGGCAGTCTTACCCATGATTGCGGTTTTGAGTAATGAACCAGGCTGGGAGTTTTTAAAAGCCTCGGGAATCTTTTGCAGGTGTTTAGAGTTAATTAGTTGATTCAGATGATTAGGTTAATAGCTCGTTTAGAGAACCTTTTCATGATATGCACATTTTTGAGATTTTTGAATTTTGGGTTTTCATGAGCTGTATGCCAAAATCATCAGTATTAAAACAATAAAAGACCTGAAATATTTCAGTTGAATCTAAAATATATGAAAGTTTAATTTGTATCATTATATTATGGAAAATAATGAACTTTTATCACAATATGCTAATTTTTTGAGAAGGACCTGTTTATCCTACATTATGCACCAACAGCCCATCTTAAAATTACACTATTTCAGTAAACAGACTTTTTATTGTAATATTCAGTTGGTGAAAAAATTTCAAGTAAACGTAAATTAGGCTTTAGTACAAGAGCCCTTAAAATGCACTTACAGTGAAAAATAAAACCCTAAATGATACAAAAAAAAGTACAATATGGCCCCTCTAATCACATCAGAAAAACATGTTTGCAGCTTTAAGCACCACTCTAAACAGAACCTGCTATTTTAATATGGAATCATGTTAATGGTAGTGCGTGAAGTGTTGTGTGTCACTCTGGAACGCTGGCCAACACGACAGCCTCGGGCTAATGGCTCCATCTCAGAGCTGTGCTCAGGGTTATTCGTTATTTTCACATCAGAGCTCTATTAATGCCTTCGCATTACCAGCCTCGGAGAGATCCACTATCTCTCACACACACACCAGTCAGTAAGCATAGTGTGGCATACCCCAGTGGTGGGAAACACAAATCAGTTAAATTAATCTGACTACGCCACCCTGGTGGAGAACAAGGGAAATACTCCAAATAAAAGGACACAGGTCAGTTTTACCAATTGAAGACAAAGGAAGATGTAGTGAGAAGGGGAGAAATCATTACAAAAATATATTTTGTTATAAAAGGCATTCAAATCCTCTCTCATGAGACATGCTCAACATCATAATAATTCTCCAGAACAAGGCAGGAGGTCGTTCAAACGCACCTCAACTTCACACCAAATCAGACACCACGCGCGCGTGCGCACACACACCATAAGGAAGTTGTGTCAGCACACAGCACACCGTGAAAAACACAAGCAGCTAGCCTCCCCCGTTCTCCCCCGCTCCAAAAATGTACACATATTACACTAAATAATAAAAGCAAACCAAAAGAAGGTTTACAGACACTGTGCGCCGGCTCCCTGGCGACACATACAGCGAAAGCAGCGAGACAGTGCCAAAACGGCACCCGAAGGACAAAAACTTACGAGGCCAGAGCCAACAGTGCTCAACAAGGCCGTACACAACAGGATATACAAATCACAAAATATAATAATATTTGACCCTATGTAAAACAGCAGTGGCGTCACATGTAGCGTCTTCGACGAGCAGTAAGGATTAGATATCTTGAAGTTCAATTCCCCTTATACCTTTAAAGGTGTCCTAGAATGAAACATGTCATTAACCATGGCATAGTTGAATAACAAGAGTTCAGTACATGGACATCACATACAGTGAGTCTCAAACACCATTGCTTCCTCCTTTCATATGTAAAATTTTAAATGAACACAACATACCTGAGCGAACTCCGCCACAAACTTGTCACAGCGCAGACGCCACCAACGCCACTCTAAACTATCAATAGTGCATATTATAATACAGTGCAGCCATAATCGGCTCACATTACACCATCAGCAGGATCTCAACATACCTGTACAGGGACAGGGGACGGAAGGGACAGAAGGGACGGAAGGGACGGAAGGGACGGAAGGGACGGAAGGGACAGAAGGGACAGAAGGGACAGAAGGGACAGAAGGGACAGAAGGGACAGAAGGGACAGAAGGGACAGGGGGAAAGCGAACCCAGAATCAAACAGGGCCATAAAACACATCAAAATAAAGGTCCTTAAATACTACAGCTGCTAGCACCTCATTGGTTAACCAATCATTCCCTGGCAGGCCAATAAGATAAGTCACTTCCCCTGCCACAATCACAGCATCACAGTGACACTAATCTCTCCAGCAATCCCTTATCCAAGTTTATAGCTCACAATCTTTGACTTAAAAAATACTTTATTTCTCATAAATACGAGTTTTTATAATGCAATTCTGACTTTATTTCTTGCAATTCTGACTTTATTTCTCACAATGACGAGGTTATAACTCACAATCTAACTTTATATCTTGCAATTGCAAGTTTATATCTCACAATTCTGACTTTATCTCTTTTTTTGCAAGAAATAAACTTGCATTTGTGAGAATAACCGTGCACCAATGAGCCTTGGCCGCCCATGACCCTGTCGCCGGTTCACCACTGTTCCTTCCTTGGAGCACTTTTGATAGATACTGACCACTGCAGACCGGGAACACCCCACAAGAGCTGCAGTTTTGGAGACGCTCTGACACAGTCGTATAGCCATCACAATTTGGCCCTTGTCAAACTATGATTTTCCTGCTACCATCAACTTTGAGGACAAAAAATGTAACTTTCCTAATATATACCACCCACTAACAGGTGCTGTGATGAAGAGATATTCAGTGTTATCCACCTTAACTGTCAGTGGTCGTAATGTTATGCCTGATCGGTGTATATAGTTATATTGAATAAAACTAATAAAAATGACACACAAAAAAATCACACAACAAAATGACTACAATGAAAACAGAATATATAAAATTAAAATATTGACAAAAACTATAATAGTATATCAATGCTACTAAAATAACAGAAAATGTGCATGTATTGCACATTATAAATACCATGCAAAATCAGAAATATTAACTAGTATGTTAGTATGCGATTCCAAACATTGTCTCCGTCTCTCTGCATCATGTTTTGAACAGCACAGGAAACTGCTTGATGGATTCAGAACACAAGCATCCAAATGGGCCTATTAGTGGCAGCAATGTATGCAGGCCGTGTGTTTTACATAAACCCTGAAAAACAGGTTTCCATCACACATTTGGACATCACACACTTGGTAATTCTTCATGGTAGCACAAAATTGAGTCAGGTTAGTGCTGTGTAATGTGCTGGTAAACAATTTAAAAGGTTTTAGGAAATGGGATTTTCTGACAGTGTTTACTAGGAAGAAAAATCAAGGAAAATATATTATATATATTTAAATAAAATAGTTCAAAATAATCACTGATCTGAGCTGATCTGATGGGATATTTCAATTAGATAGGATAACTCTTTCTTGACGGAAATGTCAATTTGTGAGAAAATGCTTCCCCGCCATTGACGTAAATTTCAAGCTTTCCGTGTTTTCCCTGTTATGCGGAAGGGGGCGGTATTACACATCTTCTGAAAGAGTACAGAATCTCCTGATCAAACACAGGAAAAATAAGCAGAAACAAGCAGGTGCATATGTAAAAAAAAGGTTGAAGCATATAAATCATAACTGCTTAATGTTACGGAATGAAATGTGGACCCAGGGCGAGCTATAGGACTGTGAAGCTTTGGGGGTGTCGATGGACTCGATCTACTCCATCTGTGTTTTGATCATTGTTCTGAATCCAATCCAATTGTAGTCTTTGACAAAAACTGTCAGGACCACTGTCGTCAAAGATGATTGACTATTAGCATATAGGTTGGATTGGCGGTATGGTTCTATTCTGGGCAAGAACTTCCTGCTCATCCATGCAGCCTAGCATGGATAAGAGCAGGGAGAGCAGCAATAACCCCCCTTAGGGTAAACAGAACAGAACCAACAATGTATTGCAAATATCATTAATGTCAATATTTAAATGTAATTCAGGAATTTAGTCTGATTTAGTCTGATTCAAGAGGAATCAGAATGCCAAATCCTGACTGACGAGGGGAGCTGGGGATGGAGGAGGGTAAATGAGCTCTGAAGAAACGCGATAGCTGCTGATAGTACTGAAGGAGCTTATATGTATGCTGTTATAGACATTGTATTCCTATAGGTAGATGTGATCAGCTGACAGTCAGCTGATGTGAGCTTGACTAACATGACCTGCCAGAACTGACGCTTTGCTTGATTTCTTGATGTGCTTTTTTATGAGTCGGAATTGTCAAAATGTCTTGTTTTGCTTATTTAAAAGCAGAGGCTCTGTTCTTTATTTTGATATACTGCATGAAAATTTTGGGGAAATTATCAAGAACGCTGCCAGTGGCTGGCAACTTAATATATAGTTAATATAGGCTATTCACATTAGAATTATTTTATTTATGAAACAATGTGCATCATCTGTGCATTATATGGAAAGAATCACATTGTATTTTAAGTATCACGTGTACAAAATGAGCAAATTCAGATATATTCAAAATCGTAAACACTGTAAAACATTCAGCTGAACACATAACGTTTAATCAATGCTTTCCAGATGTTTTTGCAACTAAAATTGTTTTCTATATTTTTTATATAGTATTTATAAATATATTTAATTTAAATTGTATATAATTTTAACATTTCCAAATGAATATGTGATTCAAGGGGAATTTTCACCATTTAACTCACTCATTGGAGTACTTAATCTCTGTTATCTAACCATTTTTTTAAAAGCTTGTAGCACAGAAATGGAATAATTTGGGAGATTTGGTTTCCAGCACCAACAAAACATGATTTGCTCACTTGTGTCCACTTCTTAGACAAGACTAGCAGATGTTCAGCCTCACGGGCTTGATATGAACACCAGACGAAAGAGAGGGCCATTGAATCCTCCTCAAAACAAGTCATTAGCTAAACTTGAGCCCAAGTGCCCGTGGGAAGAAACACAACCGAAGTGAGTCTTTGCTTCAGAAAGCTCACCCGCGAATGAGCTCAGAATGGTCTGAGGAGTCCGACTGATTCATATCATCAGCTCTGCTTCTAGAAGCCCATTTGCAGTGGATCAACAAAACTATCCTTTATAGATCCTGTTTTGCTGAGGTAAAAATGAACCGAACCCTTTGAAGTGTGCCGTAACCTATGTACACACTGGGAATTATCTTGAGCTCAAAATTCTCTGATCTCATATTAAACATTTTGAATGTTAATAAAACTTATACAAAAGCATGCACGCTTCAAAGCAAAGGTAACCATAATTGGGCCGGGTTTATATAAGAAGTCCCTGTATGAAATTACTTCACTTTGTCGACATCAATTCTATATAAATCACAGATCAAACGCTGTGAAACTGGTTTGGATTATTTCCCAAAGCTGCCAGCAATTTGGCAATGAGTGATTCCTTGCATTCTGTCATGAAGGGATGTGTTTTCTACTACAAGTCTGCCAAGTGGAATATCAGAGAATAATAATAATAACAATAATAGAAAAATATAGAATGACAGATAGAAAGACGAAACTATAGACATACCATTTGACAGAAAGACAAAAAAAAGGAAAATACTGTAGATCAACAGACAAACAGAATTAATTAACAGAATTAAATAATAGGCAGAATGACAGACGTTAGATAGACAGACGGACGGATGGACGGACAGACAGAGACAGATAAATGAATGAATAAATGAATGAATGGATGGATGAATGGTGAATGGCTGGAATGACAGACAGATGGTGAATGGCTGGAACGACAGACAGATGGTGAATGGCTGGAATGACAGACAGATGGTGAATGGGTGAATGGATGGATAGACAGATGATGGATGGATAGACAGATGATGATGAATAAATGGACGGACAGACAGACAGATGATGGATGGGTGGATGAATGGACAGACAGATGATGTATGTATGGATGGATGGACGGACGGACAGACAGATGATGGATGGGTGGATGAATGGACAGACAGATAATGGATGGGTGGATGAATGGACAGACAGATGATGTATGGATGGATGGATGGACGGACGGACGGACAGACAGATGATGGATGGGTGGATGAATGGACAGACAGATAATGGATGGATGGACGGATGGACAGACAGAAAAATGATGGATGGATACATGGATGGACGGACAGACAGACAGACAGATGATGGATGGATGGATGGATGAATGGTGAATGGCTGGAATGAACGACAGATGGTGAATGGGTGGAATGACAGACAGATGGTGAATGGGTGGAATGACAGACAGATGATGGATGGATGGATGGATGAATGGTGAATGGCTGGAATGACAGACAGATGGTGAATGGGTGGAATGACAGACAGATGGTGAATGGGTGAATGGATGGATGGATAGACAGATATATAGTGAATGGATGAACAGACGGATGGATGGATAGACAGATGATGGATGGATGGATGGATGGATGGATGGATGGATGGATGGATGGACAGATGATGAATAAATGGACGGACAGACAGAAAGATGATGGATGCATGGATGGATGGACAGACGGACGGACAGACAGATGATGGATGGGTGGATGAATGGAGAGAAAGATGATGGATGGATGGATGGACGGATGGACAGACAGAGAAATGATGGATGGATACATGGATGGACGGACAGACAGACAGACAGACAGATGATGGATGGATGGATAATTGGATGGATGGATGGACAGATGATGAATAAATGGACGGACAGACAGACAGAAAGATGATGGATGTATGGATGGATGGACGGACGGACAGACAGACAGATGATGGATGGGTGGATGAATGGACAGACAGATGATGGATGGATAGATGGATGGATGGACGGACGGATGGACAGACAGAGAAATGATGGATGGATACATGGATGGACGGACAGACAGACAGACAGACAGATGATGGATGCATGGATGGATAGATAGATAGATAGATAGATAGATAGATAGATAGATAGATAGATAGATAGATAGATAGATAGATAGATAGATAGATAGATAGATAGATAGATAGATAATTAGATAGATAGATAGATAGATAGATAGATAGATAGATAGATAGATAGATAGATAGATAGATAGATAGATGGATGATGGATGGGCAGACAGACATACAGACAGATGATGGATGGATGGATGGATGGATGGATGGATGGATGGATGGATGGATGGATGGATGGACGGATAGATAGATAGATAGATAGATAGATAGATATATTGATAGATTGATAGATTGATAGATAGATAGATAGATAGATAGATAGATAGATAGATAGATAGATAGATAGATAGATAGATAGACAGATGATGGATGGACAGATGATGGATGGATGGAAGGATGGATGGATGGATGAATGGATGGACAAACAGACAGATGATGGATGGATAGATAGATAGATAGATAGATAGATAGATAGATAGATAGATAGATAGATAGATAGATAGATAGATAGATAGATAGATAGATAGATAGATAGATAGATAGATAGATGGATGGACGGACAGATGATGGATGGATGGATGGATGGATGGATGGATGGATGGATGGATGGATGGATGGATGGATGGATGGATGGATGGACAGATGATGGCTGGATGGCTGGATGGATGGAT